>JAJEJO010051410.1:153520-210798 GCA_020662805.1 Glaucomys volans
TAAATATTTATGATTGTTATGTCTTGCTGATTTATGCTTCCTTTAAGCAGTATGAAATGTCCTTCTTTATCCCTTCTGACTAACTTTGGCTTGAAGTCTGCTTTATCTGAAATGAGGATGGAAACCCCTGCTTTTTTACTCAGTCCATGTGCATGGTATGCTTTTTCCCAACCTTTCACCTTTAGTCTGTGGGCATGTTTTTCTATGAGATGAGTCTCTTGAAGGCAGCATATTGTTGGGTCTTTCTTTTTAATCCAGTCTGCCAGTCTATGTCTTTTGATTGATGAGTTTAGGCCATTTACATTCAGGGTTATTATTGAGATATGACTTGTATTTCCTGCCATTTTAGTTTTTTTGGGGTTTTTAGCTTAACTTTGTTTCTCCTTTGATTGACTCTTTCTTTAGGGTAATTCCTCCCCATGTTGACTGAGATTGTTGTTTTTCATTTCTTCCTCTTCGAATATATTGTTGAGAATGTTCTGTAGGGCAGGCTTTCTCTTTGTGAATTCTTTAAGCTTTTGTTTATCATGGAAGGATTTTATTTCGTCATCAAATCTGAAGATAAGTTTTGCTGGGTATAAGATTCTTGGTTGGCATCCGTTTTCTTTCAGAGTTTGAAATATGTTGTTCCAGGCCTTTCTTGCTTTTAGGGTCTGGGCTGAGAAATCTGCTGATATCCATATTGGTTTCCCCCTGGAAACCAATTTCTCTTTTGAGAAAGAGAAAGGCTGCTTTTCTCTTGCAGCCTTTAAAATTCTATCTTTGTTTTGTATGTTAGGTATTTTCATTATAATGTGCCTTGTTGTGGATCTGTGGTAATTCTGTGTGTTTGGTGTCCTATAAGCCTCTTGTAATTGATTTTCCATCTCATTCATCATATTAGGGAAATTTTCTGATATTATTTCATTGAACAGATTATTCATACCCTTGGTTTTTATCTCTGTGCCTTCCTCAATCCCAATAACTCTTAAATTTGGTCTTTTCATGATGTCCCATATTTCTTGGAGGTTTTGTTCATGATTCCTAACCATCTTCTCTGTTTGTTCGACTTTGTTTTCAAGATTAAATATTTTGTCTTCATTGTCTGAGGTTCTGTCTTCCAAGTTATCTATTCTGTTAATGATGCTTTCTATTGAGTTTTTAACTTGGTTTATTGTTTCCTTCATTTCCTTGTTTCCTTCAAGGATTTCTGTTTGTTTTTTTCTCAGAACTTCTATCTCTTTATTGAAATGATTTTTTGCTTCCTGAAATTGCTCTATTAGCTGATTATTCATAGCCTGAATCTGCTCTCTCGTCACATCATTCTCTTCTCAGATCATTTTAATTATGAACATTCTGAACTCCCTTTCTGTCATTCCTTCTACCATGCTGTCTTTGGGTTCTCTTGATATATCATCTAGGTTTGTTTGGGACACTTTCTTCCCCTGTTTTCTCATGTTGCTTGTGTATCTTCCCCTCTAGTAGTGTAAATCAGAGGGATTGCAATTTCCCTGTAAAGACTTAAAGTGTCCCTGCAGATTTCCAGTAACTCACCCGATGTTTGAGAGGTGCTCGATCAAGCGGTGACCCAAGAAAGCTGCTGTCCCACTACCTCCAGGTTGGGAATGATCAATGCTTCTGTGCAGAGGCAACCTGGTGTTGATAGACAATCAGATACAGCAAGGTGCTAGACCCCGGGCCAGGGTGTGGACCTGGGCACTAGACCACGTTGGGGTGGGGGCACAGAACTCTGCTCAGTGATGGAGACACTGGGCTTGAGAGCCCAGGCAGGCCTGAGCTCCTCGCTGGGGGCTCAGTCAGTGGCAGGTGGTCACTCTCTGCCAGGGAAGCTGTAAAATGGCGCTGGAAGGCCTAAACTCCCCGCTGGAGCTGGCGACTGCCTCCGCTCCAGGCCAGATCTCAGGAGGATCTGCAGCGCCGTGGCCCCGCCATACATAGTTTTATTTTAGCAAGTTTTAGTCCAAAACGTTGATCTATCTGGAATTTTTTTGGGGTCAAGTGTGAGCTATTGTCTAAACCTTACTCTTTTCTAGACTTTACTCTTTTTCTAGACTTCTGCCTCAATACCATTTAACCAATGTCTCTTTCCCTACGGACCACCTTTATCTCACACTAAATTCCTGATTGGGTTTATTGTAGACTTTCTGGTCTGTTTAACTGAGGAATCAATCACTCACATTTTAAAAGGAGTTTTCAACTTATAAAAGGATTCCTAAGGGAGGTGTGTGTGTGTGTGTGTGTGTGTGTGTGTGTGTGTGTGTCTGGTTTGCCTTTTGTATTTTTAAGTGTTCGTTTATACATCATTAAGTACTTGGCAGAGATAATTGGGGGAAAAGGTGGAGAAGGTAGTGAAGCTTAAGACCAATTTGTTAAGAGCAAGTACAAATTGGCATTTCATCTGAAATTTTCATGTAAATCAGTGAGAAAATAGCTCCTTTACAGGTCATTCACCAGGTGCTTTAGAATATGCACAGTGGATGAGAACAGTGGCTCTGAAATCAGTCTATCAGAGTTCAAATTCTAGCTATAAAGAATATCAATAGTAATACATTGAAGCAATGCTATGGCTATGATCATAATGTACTGCCTTGCTTATTTATTCTTCTGTGGCTCTTTGGAACACAGTTTGATGGATAGACTTGCTATAAGTCCAGTTAACTTTGGCCACATAAAAACCTGGCAGATTTGAACTCTCACTACCCCTACTGTTTGGTTGCTTAGAATTCTTCTTGTGTAAAGTGTAGGTCAACTGCTGCCAGCAGGTCAAATCCAGTCTACAGAATGGTTTTGTACTCACATCATTAAAGCCTTGTAACAAAATTTCCAAACCAAAACCAAAGTACAACCATAGCAACAAACCATAAAGGAGTTTGTGGCAGAGTTAGTATGTGACCTGCAAAGCCAAAAATATTTACTATGTGACTTCTTGCAGAAAATATTTGTAACCCCTGCTCAGTGTCTGGATGTGTTCTTTAACTTATAAAAATAATACTCAGTTTGTCAATGACAAAATAGGCTTCCTATTACACTCTAAGTGCAATTAGAAGACATTTATAAGGTATAGAAATAGAGTTGTGTTGGTTTATTCCCCACCATGTAGCTGGACTCACCATCATTTTCATGTATCAGCTGATGGAGATTTAAACACTCACAAAAATATTTCTGTTGCATGACTTTGAGGCAGGATTCATGGTTGGAAATTTCTGGGAGCTTTCAAGACAGACTTTTCAGGCTGCAACCCATCCCTGTTTCAGGCTTGTTTAGAGTAAATCAAAATAACAAGACATCAACTTATTTTTAAAACATCTATTTTCTCCTTGTTGGTTTTCTTGTAAGCTCATAATCACTACTTTGCCATGTACTTCCCTCCTCTGCACATGACACACTCATATACGTTCTCTCCCTAGCTGATTCTCTGGGGTCTGGGATTTTTTTCTTGCATGGGTGGAATCGATGAATCATAGAATATTAACATTTTAATGATTTACATGGTTTGTATAATATTTAGACACCTTGGAGATAATTTTACACAATTGCATTGTGTACCTAGTTAAAAAATTCCAGGCTTTCATTTTATATGCCAGGAAACTGGAGTCATGAGAGGTTTAGTGACATGCCTAAGATGACACAGCCAGGAAGGGACAGAGTTGGACTAGAGGATGGGTCTCTTGACTCTCAGCTCACAACTTTGCCTGTTACATCATGCTGTTTCATTATAAATAAGCAGAACACTTTCTTTGCTTTGTATGTCTCTCTCTTTTCTAGGGTGCTAAAAGCAGGCTGGGTTGGAAAGTTAAAGTTAAGCAGAAACTATCCTAGCTTGTTCTTTCTTCCATAGAGCACAGATTGGGCTGGTGCAAGTTACTAGTTTCTCTCTGCATACTCCATAGCAACTCCAAGCAAGAAAAAATTCCACTAAGCTTTATTCTTTTATTCTTACTTGCTTTATTGTACCAGAATTGCTGGGACTGCTCATGTTATAGTTTATTTTAGGAACTAACACTATTTTTGGTTCTTTTGAAACAGATTTTGTTTTTTTTTTCCTTTCCAAATAAGTTTGTCCCTCAGTATTATGGGGTGAGGGTGGGGCAGTTACTGGACTCCTTCTAGTCCAGTTCTAGGTCTCCTTCCTCATGGATACCCAAATACCAGAAAATCAAATTTGTTAAACAAAATGGCTTGGTATCTGCATATAAACTATGTATACAACCTAGTATACTTTAAATTATCTCTAGATTACTTATGCCATGTAAATTCTTTGTAAATAGTTGTACTCTAATGTTCAGAGAAAAATGACAAAAGTCCATACATATTCAATACAGATTCAAATTTTTCCTCAAATATTTCTGATCCATGCTCATTGAATGTGGAACCCATGGATATGGAAAGCTAAGTATATCTCATCATTTCTAATCTCACCTGAGATATAATGAGTTGGATTACCTTTAGTAAGACAAAAACCCCTGGTTCAGTTAATCTCAGCCTAGATATATATGGCAAACAGGGGCTGTGTTTTCTAGCCCTTACACATGGATCTTGACTCACATACTTCCTTGAGCCAAAGCTCAATCAATCTCTATCTCCCTTTAGAAATATGTTTTAAAGACTTGAGAGGATTTTCTAGGAAAGACTTCTTTACCCATAAATGTGAAAGTAAACAATATAAAGTGTTCACTTCACTTTAGAAGCCTACTTGGTTTGTTCTTACACATCTCTAGACACCTAAAATGTTTTCCCCCTAAGGTACAGCAGGTTCTAGTGGTATTTAACAAGCAGAAACTGCAGAGTGATTGAGTTTAACTGAAGTGGATAAAGATTCTCCTTTTTTCAAGCTCATGAGAATATCTTTGGTTGAATTTAGAGAACACTCCACATTTTGAGAAAGGCTGTTAGGACTTCCAGTGTCTTAGTCGAAACCTGAAGTTCTTCAGGGATCACCTGTCATTAGCTGTACCTGCACAACTGGATCATTCTTATATTTCTTAAACGAAGTTTTATTATCTATAATTTCAAATAAATGATTGAGATGTTGAGCCAAGATCAGTCTGAATTAATGCAGCTTTTTAATTTGTTGTCTGGGATTTGGGTCTTTAAACGGACCAAAAAAAGTAAGAATTTTTCTTGTGTTTTCCATAAGTAGTTGGATATGTCCTTGAATAGATGAAATATCTATCTTGTTTACAATATACACTGGTCACGTCATCACCAATTTCATGAGGGTGGGGTCCAAATTATACATAAACTAGGTTTATTCTTTGTATTGCAGTTATGCTATAGTCATTTACAGATATATCCATTTATTCAGATCCCGTGAAAAGGGATGTGTTTCTTAAATATTTTTTAAAGCACAAAGGACAGTTTTATGCATTTAAAAGAAAAAAAAAAATGGATGCTACAAAATGTGGAGAGAGGCAGGGCTTTTTCTCAAAAAAAGAAATATCTACTTCTGGTCACTGGACAACTCTACCTGGCCTCATGCTACTTTTCTGACTTTTTCATTCAGTGGACATCGATCCAGTGCCCAATCTGCCCAGGCACTGCTTTTGTCCTGTGTCTCACAGGGCCTTTTTTTTCAGCAGCCCTTTAGTTAAAGTGAGAGGCGTGATGGTTGGTTGAAGGCTTCTTTGTAGCTCCTGCTGCCGATGATCATTGACTTCACTTCGCTTCACTTCCCCTATTCATTACTTTGACACTTGGTGGGTTGAACCCTGTCTCCTCCTACTCACTGCTTTGAAAGACAATAGCATCTTTAACCAAGTAGCCAGAATTCACTGAGTAAACTGACATGTATGTCACAGATACTAAACTACATGTGAACTTGGGGACTGCCCTTGGTGATTTAGTTAGTATCACATTTTGAAAATGCAGAGGACCCTGAAAGAGGAAATGTTTGAAGATGTATGTAGGGGGTGGTGAGGTGTCCCAGGCTGGGAACTTTGGTTTGTCATACTGGTATTTTTAAGGTTCTGGGCTTTGGTTTAATGCAGATAAAATTAAGCCAGTGATTCTTACTTACCCATTTATATTTTCCATACCTAGGCAATGTGAATACAGAAAAGTCTTTGAAGCAGTTATCCTGGTGGCTGATTTTCCTACCTTTTCATAGCCTTGAGCAACTGACTTAGGCTATCATATACCTATCAGCTGGAGTTCTACCTGGGCCTGCCTCTTATTGCAGACTTTAATATCCCTACCACCATCCTCATTTAACCATCTCATGAGTCCTAGGTTCTCAGGGCTCCATTCTACTAAATGAAAATGAGTAATTTTGGTATCAGCAACACAAACCCATGCTAATTCCTTGTTTCCCTCAAGCACAAATTCTTTAGCTCCAATGCACATTATTCTAAAATGGCCTAAATATTGAACCATTGTATCTGAACTCTCTCACTGTATGTGAAACTTTCAGGCATTATTTGACAAGCCCATAGAAGAATTTTGGGTGTTGGTGTTATTTGATAATTTTTCTGTAGTTTTTGGAACTAATGACATTTTGAGCCATGAGCAAAAATTCCAGTGAGCATTTCATATACTGCCTTATTCGAAGGTACTCCTCTTATTTCCTTCAGGCTAACTCCTAATTGTTTTTCAAGACCTGTCTCAAGTGACCTACCTTATATAGAATAACCATCTCTTTCCAGCATTCCCTATTCCCCCTCTTCCCCATATTATTTTATCCTGTGGCACTTATCACCATCTGAAATGCGTTTTATTAGTTTGTTTATCATGTTTCCTTACCCTACTAAATTTATACTACAAAATGGCAGGGTCCTTTGAAGTTGTTTACTATTATACCCCTAATACTTAATAGGTTCTTGGTAAATATTTTTGACTGCCTCAGTGAATGAATATCATTCATCATTAAATCATTCTGAATATCTCAGCTGGAAGTTCAATTTCCCTCTTCTGTGGTGCTTTGGCACTGTTTATATTGTACTTCTTCTGGGGTGCCTTATATCCTGTTCTTTTTTTTTAGTTTTGTTTTGTGCTACTGGGCATTGAACTCAGGAGTGCTCTGCCACTGAAGTACATCCAAGACCATTTTACTTACTTTTTCAAATTTTGAGATGTTTCACTAAGTTGCCAAGACTGTCCTCAAACTTTAGATCCTCCTGTCTCCTGAATAACTGGGTCAATAGACTTGTGCCACTGTGCCCAGCTGTGATTTTTTTATATACTACACTTATCTGTAGTGTGAGGAGGAAAATAAGCATTACTTTTGAAATTTAAAATATATCTGAGTTGGAAAATGTGATGCTATGACATAACCACTGCTATGATTAAAATTTAAAAGACCAACAAAACCAAATGATGAGAATATAGATGAATTGAAACTGTCTACCATTGCTGATGGGAGTGTTAAAATGGTACAACTACTTTGGGGAAAGTATATATACACACAAATACTTATATATGAATGATCATAGCAGCAGTGTTCATAATAGCCATAAAGTAGAAACAGTATTCATTAATAGGAGTATGTGTAATGAGTTGGGGTATATCCATTGTTATGGTTTAGATAGTAGGTGTCCCCCAAAATCTCATAGGTAAGACAATGCAAGAAGTTTTAGAGGAGAAATGCTCAGGTTTTGAGAGCCTTAATCCAATCAGTGAATTAATCCCCTGATGAACTGAGTGGTAATTGAAGGCAGGTAAGGTGTGGCTGAAGGAGGTAGGTCACTGGGGGTGTGCCTATGGGGTATATATTTTGTATCTGGCAAGTGGAGCCTCTCTTTTTGCTTCCCTATCATCATGTGAGCCACCACCCTCTGCCACACTCTTCCACCATGATGTTCTGACTCACCTCAAGTCCAGAGGAATGGAACTGACCTCCTATGAACTAAGACCTCTGAAACCATGAACCTTCCAATAAACTTTTCCTCCCCCAAAATTGTTCTTGTCAGGTCTTTTAGTCACAGCAACAAAAAAGCTGACTAAAACATCCATATAATTGAATACCACAAAATGATTAAATGGAATGTAATACTAACTTACAATGCCATATTGGTGAATTCTTACATAAAAGAGTACGTACCTTATGATGCCACTTATATACACTCTAGAACAGGAGAAAGAGAAATTGTCCATTTATGGTAGAACAATTTCAGAACAGTCATTACCTCTGGAGATGAAAGTGTGATTCACTGAGAAGGAACATGAAGGAAATTTCTGAGGCAATTCTTTAAAAAGATTTTTAAGATATTTTTTATTTTTATTAATATGTAGTAACTTTACGTATTTATATGATATGTACCATATATACTGTATAATAATCAGAGAAATTGGTTCATCTATCACCTCAAATATTTATCATTTTTTTGTGTTTAGAACATTCAAAATCCTCTCTACTGGCTATACCTTTCTACTTGAAATATACAAATAATTGTTGTCAACCATATTTATCCTACTCTGTTATAGATGTTCTCTCTCTCTCTCTAAATATATATATATATTTATATATATACACATATATGAAGATATCAATATCTATATCCATCTATATATTTTTGGTGCTAGGGATTGAACTCAGGGACACTACTACTGAGCTATATCTCGTGTCCTCTTTTCTATTTTTCATTTTGAAACAATGTTTGCTATCATCATATAGCATATAATTAAAATATATTGATATTTGCAATTGCTTTGAAATGTTTTGAAATTAAGATGGGTGGATCAATAGGGGGATAAATAGATGCATAGGTATATGATGAAGCAAAAATAATGGTAGAAAATAATGGTAGAATTTAGATGTGGATATGTGATTTTCAATCTCTTTCAACTTTCTTATATTTTAAAACATTTTCAAAATAAAATTTAAAAAATAAAAATTTGAAAATACCTTGAGTTGAATCTTTCCCCTGGCATTTACCATAAGGAACTGGACACATTGACCTTTGGTATCTCTCTCTGTAAAATGATCAAATGATCATGCAAAAGTAGCTATCTCACTGGGTATTCTTCCCTTCTTAGCCTTTTCCCAACCTACATTTGGTATTGAAAGCTGCAATTTTAGAATAAAACTTTTTCTGTTTGGGCTATCTAGTGGTACTGTTTTTTTTTGTTTGTTCTAATTAGCTACATGTGATAGTAGAATGCATTTTCACACATCGTATGTAAATGGAGTATAATTTCGCATTCTTCTGGTTGCACATGATGTAGAGTCACACAGGTCATGTAATCAAATATGAATATAGGGTAATAATGTCCAATTCATTCTATCATTCCTACCATCATACCCCTGCCCATCCCTTTACTCCTTTCTGTCTATTCCAAATTACCTCTATTCTTCCCTATGCTCCCCACTTATTGTGAATTAGCATCCACATATCAGAGAAAACATATGGCCTTTGGTTCTATGGGATTGGCTTATTTCACAGAGCATGATATTCTCCAGCTCCATCCATTTACCAGCAAATGCCATCATTTCATTCTTCTTTATGGCTGAGTAATATTCCATTGTGTATATATACCATATTTTTTTATCCATTCATCTATTGAAAGGCACCTAAGTTGGTTTCATAGTTTAGCTATTATGAATTGAGCTGCTATAAACATTGATGTGGCTGCATCAATGTAGTATGCTGATTTTAAGAACTTTGGATATAAACCAAGGAGTGGGATATCTGGGTCAAATGGTGGGTCCATTCCAAGTTTTCTGAGGAATCTCCATATGGCTTTTCACAGTGGTTGCACCAATGTGCAGTCCCACTAGTGATGTATAAGGGTACCTTTTTCCCCACGTCCTCACCAACATTTATTATTGCTTGTATACTTCATAATTGCCATTTTGACTGGAGTGAGATGGAATCTCACTCCAGTTTTGATTTGCATTTCTCTAATTGCTAGAGATGTTGAACTTTTTTTCATATATTGGTTGATCAATTATATTTCTTTTTCTGTGAAGTGTCTATTCAGTTCTGTTGCTCATTTATTGATTGGGTTATTTGTTTTATGGCGTTAAGTTTTTTAAGTGTTTTATATATACTAGAGATTTCCTTTCTTTCTTTCTTTTTTTTTTTTGGTACTGGGGATTGAACCCAGGGGCACTCCACCACTGAGCCACATCCCCAGCCCTATTTTGTATTTTTATTTAGAGACAGGGTCTCACTGAGTTGCTTAGGGCCTCGCTAAGTTGCTGAGGCTGGCTTTGAGCTCACGATCCTCCTGCCTCAGCCTCCCAAGTGCGGGGATTACAGGTGTGTGCCACCGTGCCCGGCTATCCTAGAGATTAATGCTCTATCTGAGGTGCTTGTGGTGAAGATTTTCTCCCATTCTGTAGGCACTCTCTCTTCATGTTATTGATTGTTTCCTTTGTTGTAAAGAAGCTTTTTAGTTTGATTCCATTCCACTTATTGATTCTTGGTTTTACTTCTTGCATTTTAGGGGTCTTGTTAAGGAAGTCAGTTCCTAAGCTGACATGGTGAAGATTTGGGCCTACATTTTCTTCTATTGGATGCAGGGTCTCTGTTCTCATCCTTAAGTTCTTGATCCACTGTGAGTTGAGTTTTGTGCAGGGTGAGAGATATGGGTTTAGTTTCATTTTGCTGCATATGGATTTCCAGTTTTCCCAGCACCATTTGTTGAAGAGGCTATCTGTACTCCAATGTATGTTGTTGGCACTTTTGTCTAGTATGAGATAACTGTATTTAAGTGGGTTTGTGTCTTCTATTCTGTACTATTAGTCTACCTGTCTGTTTTGATGCTAATATCATGCCATTTTTGTTACTATAGGTCTGTAGTATAATTTAAGGTCAGGTATTGTGATACTGCCTGCTTCACTTTTCTTGCTAAGGCTATTCTGGGTCTCTTATTTTTCCAAATGAATTTTCATGATTACTTTTTCTATTTCTATGAAGATTTTCATTGGGATTTTAATAGGAATTGCATTAAATCTGTATAATGCTTCGGTAGTATAGCCATTTTTACAATGTTAATTCTACCTATCCAAGAACATGGGAGATCTTTCCATCTTCTAAGGTCTTCTTCAATTTCTTTCTTTACTGTTCTGTAGTTTTCACTGTAGAGGTCTTTCACCTCTTTTGTTAGATTGATTCCCAAATATTTTATTATTTTTTGAGGCTATTGTGAATGGGGTAGATTTCCTAATTTCTCTTTCAGTGGATTCATCCCTAATGTATAGGAATGCATTTGATTTATGGGTGTTAATTTTATACCCTGCTACTTTCCTGAATTCATTTGTTGGTTCTAGAAGTTTCTGTTGGAATTTTTTGGGTCTTCTAGATATAGAATCATGTCATCAGCAAATAGTGATAGTTTGAGTTCTTTTCCTATTCATCTCTCTTTAATTTCTTTCTTCTAATTGCTTGGGCTAGAGTTTCAAGGATGATGTTTACAATGTTGCAATCTGTTCCTACTATCCCTAGTTTTTCTAGTGCTGAACATAAAGGGGTACTATATTTTGTCAAATGCCTTTCTGCATCTATTCAGATGACCATATGATTCTTGTCTTTAAAACTATTGATGTGATGAATTACATTTATTGATTTCCATATGTTGAACTAACCTTGCATCCCTGGGATGAACCCCACATGATTGTGGTGCACTATCTTTTAAATGTTTTCGTATGTGATTTGCCAGAATTTTATTGAGAATTTTTGCATCTATGTTCAAAGGGGTTATTAGTCAAAAGTTTTCTTTCCTTGATGTGTCTATCTGGTTTTGGTATCAGGGTAATACCAGCCTCAGAGGATGAATTTGGGTTTCCTTCTTTTCTATTTTATGAAACAATTTGAGGAGTATTGGTGTTAATTCTTTGAAGGTCTTGTGGGACTTGACTGAGAATCCTAACATTTTCTTAATTTGTTGACTTTTGATGGTGTCTTTTATTTCATTGCTTAAAATTTCTTTGTTTGAATTATGTAGGTCTACCTGATTCAGTTTGGGTAGGTTATATGTCTCTAGAAATTTGTTGATGTCTTCAAGATTTTCTATTTTATTAGAGTATGAATTTTCAAAATAGTTTCTGATTATCCTCTGTATTTCAGTATGGTCTGTTGTGATATTTCCTTTTTCATCATGAGTTTTAGTAATTTGAGTGTTCTTTCTCTTTTTTTTATCAATTTTATTTATTTTTTCAAAGAACCAACTTTTTGTTTTGTCATTTTTTTGGAATTGTTCCTTTTGTTTCAATTTCATTGATTTCAACTCTGATTTTAATTATTTCCTGTCTTCTACTGCTTTTAGAATTGATTTCTTTTTCTTTTCTAGGGTTTTGAAATGTAATGTTGGGTCAATTATTTGTCGACTTTTTTTTTAATGTATTAGCTCAATGCAATGAACTTTCCTCTTAGCACTGTCTATATAGTGTCCCATAGATTTTGATATGTTGCATAACTATTCTCATTTACCACTAAGCATTTTTAAATTTCATTCCTGATTTCTTTTGCTATCCATTCGTCATTCAATAACATAGTATTTAGTTTCCAGGTGTTAGAGTTGCTCCTATTTTCCATTTTATCATTGATTTCTAATTTCATTTGATTATGATCTGACAGAATGCAGAGTATTATCACTATTTTTGAAATTTGCTATGAGTTGCTTTGTGGCAGAAGATATGGTCTATTTTAGAGAAGGATCCTTGTGCTGCTGAGAAGTGAATTTGCTCGTTGATGGAATAAATGTTCTATATGTCTGTTAAGTCTAAGTTATTGATTGTATTATTTAGTTCTATAGTTTCCTTGTTTAGTTTTTGTTTGGAGGATCTATCCAGTAGTGATAGAGCTGTTGTAAAATCACCCAGTATTATTGTGTTGTGGTCTTTTTGATTCTTGACATTGAGAAAGGTTTGACTGATGTATGTAGATGCTCCATTTTGGGGGGCATGAATACTTAACGTTTGTTAGGTCTTGTTGATATATAATTCCCTTAAGCAGTATGAAATGTCCTTTTTTTGTCCCTTCTAATTAACTTTGGCTTAGAGTCCACTTTATCTGATATGAGGATGAGATCAATGTGTAAGATATGTTTTTTCCCATTCTTTCACCTTCAGTCTGTGGATGTCTTTGCTTATGAAGACAGTTTCCAGGAGACAGCATATTGTTGGGTCTTGTTGTTTAATCTGCCAGTCTATGTCTTTTGATTGATGAGTTTAGGCTGTGAATGTTCAAGGTCATTATTGAGATATGATTTGTATAATCAGTCATTTTGTTTTATTTTTGTTTTTTACTTTGATTTAGTTTCTCTTTCGATTGATGTTTCCTTTAAAAAATTTTTTCTTAGTCATAGATGGACAAAATACCTTTGTTTTATTTAATTTATTTTTTGCAGTGCTGAGGATTGAACCCAGTGCCTCACACATGCTAGGCAAGTGAACTAGCACTGAGCTACAACTCCAACCCTTGGCCTTTCTTTTAGTGTAGTTCCTCCCTTTGCTGGTTTTCACTTTTTTTTCATTTCATTCTCATGGAATATTTTGCTGAGAATGTTCTGTAGAGCAGGCTTTTTAGTTGTGATTTCTTTTAACTTGTGTTTATCATGGAAGGCTTTTATTTCATCTTCAAACCTGAAGCTTAATTTTGCTGGATATAGAATTCTTTGTTGGCATCAATTTTCTTTCAGAGCTTGGTATGTATTATTCCATGACCTCCTAGCTTTGAGGGTCTGGGTTGAGAGATCAGCTGAGATTGGATTGGTTTTCCCGTACATGTAATCAGATATTTTTCTCTCACAGCCTTTAAAATTCTATCTTTATTCTGTATGTTAGTCATTCTCATTATAATGTACCTTGGTGTGGGTCTGCTGTAATTTTGCACATTTGGGGTCCTGTAAGCCTCTTATATTTGATTTTCCATTTCAACCTTTAGGTTTGGGAAGTTTTCTGATATTACTTCATTGAAAAGGTTGTACATTCCTTTTGTTTGTATCTCTGTGCACCTTCATATATCCCAATAAATCTTAAGTTTGGTCCTTTCATGTTATCCCATAATTATTGGAAGTTCTGTTCATGGTTTCTTACCATCTTCTCTGCATGGTCAACTTTATTTTCAAGATTATATATTTTGTCTTATATATTATATTATATTACTTAATATTATATTACCTGAGATTCTGTCTTCCAATTGTTCTAATCTGTTGGTGACACTTTTCTTTGAATTTTTAATTTGATTTATTGATTCCTTCATTTTGAGGATTTCTGATTTTTTTCAGAATGTCTCTTTATTGAAGTGATCTTTCCCCTCCTGAAATTTATCTCTGATTTCACTTCTTACATCATCATCTGTTATGTCATGGATCATTTTAACTATGTACATTCTAATCTTCTCTGACATTTCTTCTACTCTTTTTTCTATGGATTCCATTATTGGAACAACTTGGTGTGTTGGGGGCACTTTGTTCCCTTGTTTTTCATGTTGTTTGTATGTCTGCTTTCTAGCAGTGTGGATCTGAGGTAGTATAGTTTCTACCATGTAGACTTACAATGTCCTTGAAGGTTTCCAGTGCCTCATATTTATGGGGGCACAAATAATAACAGCACCCAATGCAAACAATACACAGTCTTAAACCAAATATCTCCTATTAAGATGTCTACAGTTCTGTTGCATTAAACAGAAATGATTTGTTCAATTATTGTCTGTAAATTTGAAAAAGGTTTTACAATTTCAAATGATGGACAAAAAACAGAAGTGGTATAGGATGTGATGTTTATTAGGAGACAGGAGAGAAGATTGAATTAAAAATATAGGAAGAGTGGAAAGAAATTAATAGAGGTTGATGTTAGCAGGAGAAAAGAGAGAAAGAGAATCAGGGAAACAGACGAATGAGAGGAAAAATATATATAAATTTTAAAAAATAAAAAAGTTGAAGAAAAATAAAAAGTAAAAATAAAACAATATACAACAAACTGAAATATACTATTCAGACTTCCCAGTCCTCAATAAACTGATGCATGAAAAATACTTGGTTTCATAAGTAGTAGAATTGTGAGCAAAGAATAAAAAAGAAAAAAAAGGGATCTTGATGAAAAATTGAATAACTGTTTTTATTGTAGTTTAAAAATTTCTCAGCTTCCCTTCTCAGCAGTTAGGTGGTATTGTCTCAAGGTTGATGCTATCTCCATCCTCAGGATGGTTGGGGTTGCTAGGGTAAGAGGGGTGGTTCTAGAGTTGGAACCCTGGAGGCAGTATGTTGGCTTAGGTATGCTCCAGTCTCTTTCCTGGGTACCTATTGTTTTGGAGATTTTAAGTCAGTGCACCTCCAAGGCCCAGCAATTGCTGGTCCATGTTGGAAGACTACACCCCAGGAATTTGCTTTGCTTTCCACTCATGTGGTGTAGGAGCCTAATCTTAGCCTACTACTTTGCCTGTGGACTCCATGATTCCTTGTCTCTGATTCAGTCTCCAAGTTTTATCTCTCTGACCTCTACCCCTTTGAATTTCCAGTCAGATGCTTCTCTCCTGTCCAGTCCTGCAAGCAGCCAGATTGGAGGGGGAGGGAGAAACTAGGTGGGTTTCTGCAACCAGTATTCCCCAGCGTAAAACTCTCTTCATGCTTGGTTTTCTTCTCGTTACTTAGGCACACTCTCTGTCATGCAACATGGGTTTTCCCAGCTCATTTTTGGGGGCCAGACTTGGGTCTGCCAGTAATTGGCTCCCCCAGCTTCCAGCTCCTGTGTTGTGGCTGTGAAATTGTTCCTTCCATTGTCCTCCATTCATGCCACTGAGAGAGATGGTGGGTTCCTTCCCATACACAGATACTGTGCAAGACACCCTGCTGTATTTTTGAGCAGTATCTCTGATCCCTAAGCACTCCATACTGTGAAATGCCTCAGTTTTCCCAAGAATGGGGTTCCTTTACTTCCTTTATTGCTTTACTGCATTCATATAGGGGCTTCTCTGGTTTGTGCCTCAGCAGCAATCTGTGGGGTTGGGGATCTTTTCCCCTTATTTTATTTTACAAGATCTCCTGAGTCCCTAATCTGCTTTGAGTGTCCAGTATTAAATTCCAGTAAAACCTCCCCTAATTCTTGATCATTCACCCATCTTGTTGAAAAGCTAACTGTCTGCTTCTCTTGGTTCACACCATGGATACACCAGGAAAGTGACCACTCCTCCGGGTATCCTTCAGTGGTACTGCTTTGTATTAAGTATTAATTTAGGACAGAATAATGAATTAGATGATCATTTCCAAAACTTCCTTGATCATAAGAATATGCCATCTCACACCTACTGCAATAGATTTTTTCCTCAACAATCTCATAATCTATTAGAGGAGGTGCACAGATAAATGAAAAATTGTAATATAATGGTTCTAATAGAAAGAAGCTATTGAATACTGTGGAAGTGTAGAGCAGGGGTACTGAATCTACCTGGGGGGTGATGCTCAGAGCATTTTTGGAAGTGATAACATGAGTTAAGCATTATATAACTAATGGAAAAATGCTGACAGATGTGGGAAGTCATGAATAGAGGATAATATGTTTTAGGCAAAGGCACAGGGAGGCAAAGCATCTGATAGAGTATGGCTCAATTATTATTGGAATAAAACCTCAAAGGGCCTGCCTATCTTTCTTCCCTAGTGCATTTAATGACTATGGTCTGTTGACAAAGCACCATCTTCACCCTCTAGGAAGTTATATTCCAAAGTTGTGATTCTTCATGTAAACTCAGGTAATGGTTTTATTTTTTATTCAAAAAGGCTTTGCTTTCTTGCCCATGCAACTGAATAAGTCAGGGTTAGGCCACTGCTTAAACAACCAATAGAGCCTAATGCTTCCCTAGCAGACTGATTTGTTATTCTCCATGCCTGCCTCTTGGCACATGAGTAATATTTTTGCAAAGGCATTTTATTTATCCATTAACATTTGTGAAGTGAATTATATTCATTTTTATTTTAGGGTATGTTTTAGAAGTTTATGGTGAAATTTGAAACCCACTGAATTGTTTTCAAATTATGGCCGGGATTGCTAAAACTAGGCCTTTCACACATTTATCAAAGATTTATTGAGCTCTTACTATGTATCAATACTTTGTAAGGTGCTAAGGTTACATATTTCAGTAAGGCACAATACTTAGGTTAAAACAATATTAGTTCTCAAAGACCTCATCATTTGGAGGGAGAAATAAGCTAACAGGCAATGACAACAGGATAAGAGCTTTGAGAGTGGGAAGCACAGGTGGCAGAGGGATTTTAGTAAGCCATTAAATAGTACTTGGTGCCCTGAAGAGTTGCTCACCTGCCTCTCATATGTAGAAGTGACACTTGGAGACATGTCTCTGCTAGTTAGTTTTCACTGAGCCAACCATACAATGTCTCTTGGTGACCCCTGTGACCAATGGCACAGATCTGTGAGATGACTGGCCAGAGTTCAGAGGTCAGTCGATGACTGTGTAAGAAAGCAGAGTTAATTGGCCCACATGGGCTTCAAATTGGCAAGCATGGCCTTGTTAGCACTGTGCTCCTCCCTTCTGTGTGCTCTGGCTACCAACTTGGCTTCCCAAAGGGACTTTTAGAATCTAGGTTTCTTTGGTCAGCTTTTTGCTTGCTGGGTCTTATAATCATGCCTGAGAGTATTCTATGCCTACAATTTTCAGAAGAAGAAATCAAGGCACAAAGAAAATCGGATTGGAGTGAAATTGCTGACAATTTCATGAGGAGTTTTCCAGATTATTTGATGAATTTTACATCTTCATATGATCTATGCACCCCTAGGGTGGGTAATAATCAGACTTTGCTTCTCCTACCAGCACTTGACCTTCTAAGCTGTGGAAGGTTGCTCATCATAAACTGTAAGGTTAGCTCTGAAAATGAGTCTTTCATACACAGATAGGGGGAACAGCCTCCCCTTCAGCCATTTCTGTTTCATCTTCACACCTCCTCCAAGTTCAAACCACTCAGTTCCTCCAAATTTTCAAATTCTCTCCCCTGCACTCGCCAGTTCTTAACAAGCTGTTGATGTTCCAGGAAATGTCTTTTCCTATGAAAGACACATCATGGCAGCTAAACAGCTGGAGTTCTCTGACAGCCAATCAGCCAGGCCTTGGGGTATCAGTGTGATGAGCAACTCAGCTAGAAAGTGTCTATTCTCTAGCTGAGCAAATGTCATCTCCACCAGGAAGCCGCAAAAGGATGGCGAGAGACTGCACTGAAGTGTCTGTGAGGCTGAGTTCCAAGGAAAAAAATCTATAAATACAAATATGCTGCAATATGCAAGTGCCTGATTCAAGGGTAAATATATGAATGCATTTCTCTTTGGAATCTTTAGGAACATTATTTAAACATTTTGCTCATTAAATGGAATTATTATAAATGGTGCATCTTAATAGAATTTTTACCTTAATATTAATTCAAAGATTTTCCTAAGGTAGACTCTTGCAAGATATTCATAACACTGTGTAACTAAACTAAATGAAATTTCCTTGTTTTTGTACTTGAAGAAAATGGCTGCCTAGCACAGCAGGATAAAACTGCTGAATTTGACTGTTAATTGGAATTTGTCTTAATTCTTTCATATACTCATTAAGGCTATCAACATCTTTCTAAGCATAGAGTTGCAGTCTTGTTAATAAAAAAAAAAGTACAAGTATGTTCATATATAAGTATTGACATGTACTTGAATATTAGAATGCCAATATTTATTTTTCCATGCAAATAAAATAGCAACTTATATTATTATTATTTCACATAAGAAAAGCACATTTAAAAACATGTAGGAAGACCAGAGTACTCAAATGGAAACCCTTTCAGTTGATTACATTAAATTACAGGACAGTGTGAACATAAATAAAATGAAAAATAGATGAACTAAGAAATAACAAAAACATAATAAAATTTAATTCCCAGCAGGGGTGAAGTCTATCACAGTCCAGCACTGATTGGTGAGCTGGCATACGTGACTGTACTTTTGGGCTGACACCACCCATAAGAAATGGGGTAGGGACTAGAACTCTGACTCAGATTCCTTCATAAAGCATTATTCCAAAGGTGAAACTTCTCTACTTGATTAGATCACACCCTTTTATTATCACATTTTAACAAAATTTTATAAACATATTTTAAAGATCTAAATAAAACTTGGATTGTCCGGTTTGCTGACTGCTCAATGTGGGTTCCCCCAAAAGTATAACAGGATGACTAGTGGGATCTGAAAATGTGATTGATCAAATTGTTAGTGCAGTACAAAATGAAGCTACTCCTCTTCTATCATGGAAGAGAGAGCCAATGAGGTCAAGTCTCTGCAAATTATGTTCTTCTTCCAAATTTCTGCTGAAATAATTTGACATTAATGCAACTGATTACTTCTCATACTATGTTAGGTAAAATTTCTATATGAATTTGGCTATTCTCTTCCTGTTAGCTAATTCTTCTTGACTTTATGTTCTTCTGCTATTTAGCAATCTAAATTATTTTATCATATTGACTATCATGCTGGATTTCCATTGTTCCATGAGATAGGGATATTAGCAATTATTTGGTGTCCTAATTATGATCTTGTGGTTTTTCTCCTGGTATTTTCTCATATAACATGACTTCCACCCTTGCTAGCTTCCTTTGCCATGCAGATTTTTGGTACTTATACATATTTCCTTCTGGCTGATTTCTTATGCTCTTACAATTTTGGTCTGTCTTTTATTTTATGGTTTTTAACCATCTCTCCCTGTTCTTTCCTCCTTGTTTCACAGCAACATGTCTGTGTAGCTCACAACTGAAAATTCAGTGAACATATATTCCATATCTAGTATTTTCAAGGCACCATGTTAGGCCATGCAGAGGACTCAAACATGAGTGTATCTTAATTTCTGCTGCTGTGAAACTTAGCATTGAATAGTAGGTGAGGATAAAATAATCACCCTGATATCTAGTAATAGCTTGACTATAACAGATATGAGGGAAAAAGAGATTGCATCTATCTGGGTGACTAGGAAGTTTCAGAGAAGAGAGAGTATTTGAGATGGACCTTGAATGTGTATAGGATTTTGACAGGTAAAGATGGAGTTAATAGTAGAGCATGAGCAGAGATTTGGCATGATCCTTGACAATTAGCTATACCTTAGGATTTTGAGCACACACATTATCATTTTTTTGACTAAAGCAAACTAAGTGCTATGATAAAAGATAAATAATAAAAATGATAGTAATTAAAAGGCTATTTTAATTTTAAGTCAACAAGTTATAATTCATTTAAAATGAGTACTTTTTTTAAGCATAGTGAGTTGGTGAATAAATTTTGAAAAACACATGGAGTTGAACTTACATTTAATAAGCTGTGAAATCTTCATGGGTTACTTAGCATATCTTCCTTGGTGCCTTTACTTGTAAAAAAAAATGACAATGGTTTTAAAACAGTGCCTAACATATAGTAAGCATAAAATAAAGTACTGACATTATTACTTGGAAAACAGGGTCCAGCACTGGTTTGAGTTTCAGTTTCTCTCTGAGATCTCTCTACACTTAGGGAGGTCTTATCTGCTAATTTTCAAACTATCTACTGTAATCTATGTGGCCATGGTCTGGAAGTCCTGTACCAGGCAAGCTTAGACTTGAAAGATCAACAGGAAGAAGGGACCTATATGTACATTTCAAATCATACGTAACTGGTGGAGAAGTTCGATGCTTACCTGCAACACTGAAAGTCACTTTGCTTGAAGTAGACAATTTTCCAGATTTAGTCACAAAATGCTTAGTGCGGTTGCCACCTTTGTAGTAAGCACAGGTGTGAGGCAGTTAGGCATGGTGGCTGTGTGATTTCCTCATTTATCAGCTGATACAAAGAATGCCTGATTGCTTCAAGTTGGTTCCTAACAATAGGCAGCAGCTGTGGGTTCACTAGACAATTGCTGGGAGAAAACATGTTTTTCCTTACAGGGGTGTATTTAAATCAGGAAACTGTATGGAAGAAGGGCTGGAAGAAATTGCTGCTGCAGGTGGTTCTGTTTAGGAAGCCCAGGCATTTCAAACTCACCTAAAAGATCAATGACATAATTCGGTGGTTATTATTTTACACTGTAAAATGGCTCCTTAAAATTGAAGGTGCCTCCCTTGTTCTGTTATGCTTTGTTAACCTATCATAAACCACTGATAGAGAAGACTCAGCACTAAAGTGTTTGCAGCTATTGATCATTGAAGATCCATTAGGAACATACACCAGTCTCTGGAGTTAGTGAGAAAGTGGGATTCACCCTACTTATAATCCTACTTGTTAGCTTGTCTGTATTATTTCTTCAATAGGTCAGGCATTGTAGTAGATAGGGAGATATAAGCATACTCCCTGTCCTCAGGAATTTTCCCTTTTGGTTTGGGAGGGTGTGGTGAGTCCAATTAGAAAGATGTGTATGAATTAGAGCATGGACACTTAGGTGGGGATATTGGGGGTTGTCTTTTCTTCACCTCTGTGATCACATGCCTCTCTCAGTGTCTACCTGGTAAATAGTAAGAGATCAAAACAGATTTTTTTTTAATTTATAGCTGTAAGAGGAAATTTCACATAACTGTGCTGGAGTCCAGAGTGTGTATAAAATCCAGCCACTGAGGCAAGTCAAAAAAGTCATGGAGTCTTCACTGCATCACTGCATCAAGGTTTTTGTTCTCTCTGTGATGAATGAGATGAGTCTTTGGATGCTGCTCATCTCTCTTGCACACATACACACACATCTTTGATAGCCATTTCTTTGCCCTCTGGGGATCTGTGCTGATCTGGGTCTTAGCTATGACTCTGGCTTCTTTGGATAGGTGAGGCATCTCTAGGACTATATACTCCTGGCTGCTTCCTTTACTTAGGATCATTGTCTTTTTTGTCCTCAAAAAAGACAAAATCAGGAGACAAGAAACATTTGACTCTTTAGGCACAGATGCAGTGGTAAATACATGAGCCAAGCATAAGTTCTGGAGGAAGAAATGAAAACAGAAAACCTGGAACTGCTGTAAGCTGAGACCAACATTTTAAGAAATGCATCTTCTTGACTAGTTGAGTCAATTTTGTTATTATTAAAATTGAGTGTTTGGATGAATTAGTTTGTGTAGGTTGTAGTATCAAGGAACATTCATTGTCTTTTTAATTCTAAAGGTCAGAAAAAATATTGCTCAGCTTGTTTTATTTTATTTTTACTTGTTTTATAGTTACTTTCCTTTCTATATAATATACAAACCAACCACTGGCAAAACTCTGAAGTTAAATACTAATTTTTGGCACTCCTTCATCTTCACTGGTTTCCTATCCTGACTCCTTTTTATTTAATCAATGATCTGTTCCTTTCTTTTTCATTCCCTTGTAGATTCCCAGGAACACTAAGATTTCTTCTGTCCCACTTCAGTCAGATCCTGCTTCAGGAGGGCAGGGAGGAAATGTTCCATCATAAATGGAGAAATGACGTGACAGCTCCAAGAGCCAGCCTATAGAAGGGGAACTGACTGAGTTAAAAGAACAAATTTTCACATGAAATGGTTGGCATCTGCCAATAGGAGATTGGGGTGGAGGCAGGGGTGGAATGGGATGGAAGTATTTTGTTTTCTTCCTGATTAAGCTTGAGTTTGAATCTTAATAGTTGCATGGTCTTTCTCTGCTTAGCATCATGGTGAAAAATGTAGGCTTTGACATCAGGCGGGCTTGGATTATTTCCCAAGTTCTATAATGTATCTGTGACTCAATTTCTGTAAGAGTAGATGAAAATATCTAGCTCACAGGGGTGTTGTAAGGATTTAGTTGAAGTGATGTATGTAAGGCTCTTAGCATGGATGCTGAGCACATAGTGATATTTAAGTATTAAATATTACAAACACAAACTTATTTATCACTTCTTTGCTTAGAAATCTTCCCTGATTTCCCACTGTCCTATAGAAACAATTTCCAAACTTATTTTTGCATCTAGGACTTTATAGGATTGAACTTTAAGTTAAACTACTCTAAGAATGCTTAGAACATTCCCTTTCACATTCATTCTTCCAACTAGAGAGATGGAGTCAACTGAGAAAAGAAGGTCTCTCTTGGAGAGCAATGAGCTGTGTATAAGCATAAGTAAATCCAGTTCTGTTTTGTAGAAAAACATACAGAAATCCAAAATAATTCCTCTTCACTTTTGGGTAGCCATGGAGCATGCAGGGGAATATTGGTAATAAACAAATGGGTAACTGATCAAAATTAAGAAACTGATGACTAAAAAAAATAAATCACACGGACCAACTGCGTGAACATTGTTGTCCTGACTTACAATCTGGTAGAGTTTTATACCAGTTTTTGTCCACTCTACCATGCTGCCTTCTGTTATAGGTGTGGGGCTGAATAACAAAATTCACCGTTAGTTGATACAATTTAGTAGTAATTAATTTCTCAGAGCTACTCACAATCCCATGTGATATGCTAAGGAGAGGGGTCACTTACATAGATAAATTTAGGTGAGAGACATGAGACACTGCAGGGAGAGCAATACCAGATGGTACACAGCATTGGGAGACTGCAAGAGGGTACTGGGCATCTGGAGAAAGAGAGCCAGAAGGGGAATGAAGGCATGCTCCAAGAAAGGTCCTTCTATTCCTCAGTCTTGTATGTGTACTTCACTTGCCTTTGGGTGAGATGGCTGAGATTCAGGGTTGACTTGAAATCTGCTGAAGAAAGGTTACCTAATCCTGACCTTCATTCATCGACTGATATTGAATTCCGCATTCAAACAAATTACTCTTTGCAGTTCAAAGATCCACAGATGAGTCCTTTTGTAAACTGTGCCTGGCAGACTAATGAATAATACTTGAATATGGATTTACCATTGAGGAGCTTATGAGGTACAGTCTATAAAAATGGCTTAGAGCTACAACCTGCTTCTAGGATTGTCATTGGTAAATGCATTTGGATGCTCAGCACTCCCATTCAAAGTATCTCTCAAGTTTTTTTCTGGGCTCTGGTCTTTATATTTGTCTTGTGCTCTGGCATCTCAGAACCCTTGCTGTTCCTAAATTCCATGGAACTTAATAATATTTAAGATATGTATTTCTAGAAAATAGAATTCTTGTGTTAGCTGACAAAATAGTACTTTCTGATCTCCATGTATCTAGGAAGAAAAATTGGTCAGGCAGCATGTTGGGAAGAACACTTAATACTTAGTAGCTGTTTAACCTTGATTAAGTCCCTCTCCTTGAATCTGGTTTCCTTTCCATGAAACTGGGGATGATTTTTCTAGCAGGATTGTTGCATTGGTTAAATGAGAATGTATACAAAAGTACACAATAACCTATAAAGTACAGAGACTCACAGGAGGAGTAACAGTTCAGAGAAGGTAAAAGGCTGTGCAAAATTCAGATTTAAATGTCAGAAGTTAGAATGCAGTGGTTTAGAATACAGACTCTGGAATCAAAATGCCTGGCCTCACATTCTGGCTCTGTCATTTATTAGCTCTGTGATCATGGACATGCTAAATTCTCTGAGACTCAGTGTCCTTACCTGTACAATGGGATAATAATAGGACCTATTTCCCCAGGGTAGTTGTGAGGAGTAAATCATTAATGAAGATTGTTTATTATGTTGCCTGGTACAGAGTAAGCTTTTAATGAATAATAGTAACAGTTCCTTACACTGTGCAGCAATGATCAACTTTATTATTTTTATTTTTATTTTTTTTGTTTAAATCCAAAAGAAGCCTTTATTTTAGCTGGCCAGCGACGATTGCCCTTACACCTAAAAGCAGTGTGCCGGAAGAATTGCGCGTTAGTTCTTTGGTTGCCCACTTTTATAGGGTGCGGGAAGGGATTAGGGTGGGGCTATAGGGAGGGGATTTGGGACTGGGGTGAGGCTGACTCTCCTAATGGTGCTGGAGAATCTCCCTGGGGAACACCACATTTTAATCTGTTTTCTGTTGCTATAACATTCCCCACTGGTCTTATCCACATTAACAAATCTTTGTTTAGGAAACGAGTGGTTTTTCAGTTTCCAACTTCCCAGACCCTGATGGGTTCCATTCCTCAATTTGACCAGATTTCTTATTTTACACTAACTGCCTGTCCTTAATCAGGAACTTTTTAGTGCTGTAAGGAGAGGGGGCGCTGACTACTCTTGCTGCTTTGAGCTGGAAGGGGGCGGAGTCTGGGGAAGCAGTTTGAAGTTCCTTTTAGTAATCTGGTCAATGAGGAGCAGAAGTCTGCTTGGGAAGAGCAGGTTGTAAAGTCATCTGGGGTGGGCGCTTCTATGAGAGAGAAACAAAATGACATAAGTAATACAGAATATCATGACGTGGTAGAAGTCAATCTCTCACCAGGTGGAAGAACTGAGAAGTTGTTCCCATAACAAGGCCTTGATCAACTTTAATACATACAGTCACATTTGATTATTAAGCAGCTTCTTGAGGTTGACAGGATAAGTGAATCACCATTTTACACAGAAGTTGAGGATTTCCTTAAGGTCATTCAGAATGTCAGTGATAGGTCTTTGATTAGTAGCCAGAGTTCACATTTTAAGGCTGAAACAAATTCTGAGACTCTTGGGACAATGACAGCAAGAGAGAACACTTTGTGGCTAGGGCTCTGTTTATAGGCAATGGCCATCCTTATTTGCCTATGTTTAAGCCTCGACCTACCAGGTACAATATTATTGATATGGTTTGAAGATTTATGTCCTTCTCTCCCAAGTTTATATGTTAAATTCCTAACCTCTAAGGTGATGGTATTAGGAAGTGTGATCTTTGGGAAGTGATTAGTTAATGAGAGTGGAGCATTCATGAATGGGATTACTGTCCTTACAAAAGAGACCCCAGAGATTTACCCCTTCTGCTTGAGGACACATGCAATCTATCAACCAGAAAAAAGGCCCTTGCTAGACATTATATCTGCTGGGACCTCGATCTCAGATTTTCCAACCTCAAGAACTGTGAGAAATTTCTATTTTTTAATAAGGCATTATGTCTATGAGATTTTGTTTTAGCAGCCTGAATGGAGTAAGACAACTAAAGTAATCAAATAGGCATTCACATATGGAGATTCCTCAAAAAACTAGGAATGGAACCACAATATGACCCACTTATCCCACTCCTTGCTGTTTTCCCCAAAGATCTAAAATTGGCATACTATAGTAGTACAGCCACCTCAATATTTATAGCAGCACAATTCAAAATAGCTGAATTATGGAATCAATCCAGGTGCCCATCCATAGATGAATGGATTAAGAACTTGTTGTATACATGTGTACACAAACACACACATACACACACACACTCACAGGAGTTCTCCTCAGTCATAAAGAAGAATTAAATTATGGCATGTGACAGTAAATGGATGGAAAAGGAGAATATCATACTAAGTTAAATAAGCCAAACTCAGAAGCTCAAATATTTTCTCTCATATGTGGAAGCTAGGGTAAAATAAAAGAAAGGGGGAGGGAAGGATCAGATACCATAAAGATAAAGGTAAGATCAGTAATATAGAAGAAGGAGATCGAGAGGCAGAGCAGAGAGATGGGTAAGGAGAGGGAATGCAGAATGAATTCTTACAAAAATTCGTGTGCGTGCATAAATATACCAGAGGGAATTTCACCTTTGTACTAAGTAAAAAGTAACACTCTAATAGAAATAAATAGCTGAGCAAAAGGAAGTCTATTAGAGGAGAGGAAGGAGAATGGGAGAGAGGAGGATAAAGGGGGGTCATGAACTGAAGTTGAATTCCATTTATGTATGAGTTTGTTGGGATGAACCCAACTACTGTGTATAACTATCAAGCTCTAATTAAAAAAACAAATAGGCATGCACAGGAGGAAATGGGGCTTCTTCACTTCCTCTGTGTTTAAGCCCTTGATTTCCCCTACTATGTGTTACTTCATGATAGGATTACACTTTGGGAAATGTGTCATTATGCACTTTTGTCATTGGAACATCATAGAACATAGTTAAACAATCCTAGATGGATAATCTACTATTACACCTATAGGCTATATGGCATATACCATTGTGTATATGGTCTGTATTTGAACAAAACGATATGCAGCTAATGACTACTAATCCATATATTTCACCATTAATTACATTGCAGCTTCTTTCTAATATAATGCTAGTGCCTATTGTGCTCTCTAAGTCTTTCCCACGCCTCTGTCTTCTATGAGGCTGTCTTTTAAAAAAAAACAACTTCTTTGTTAATCACAGCAGATATCTCTGTCATTTGGGGACCCACTCTGTATTAATGAATATGGATTGGACTCTTCCTAATTGTTCTCTGAACACCTACCAATTTTCAGGAGGATAATTGATTTCAATCAACTTCTTTAGTGCATTCTCTACACTCTTGAAGCTTGTAATTTTCAAGTTCAATATTTGTGTGCTCACGCCCTCAGGAGTGCTTCAGCTGGATCTTGTTATAATCCTGGAATTCTATCCAGCCACCAGCTTGGAGTATATTTATAATTTAATTAATTTATTTTTTAGCATGGCTGAGCCATGCTTTAAAGTATGCCCCATTAACAAATATATAAATTGTTTGAAGAGTATAAGTACAAAAATATTTTAAAATGAAAAATATAAACATACAATTTTAGTGAAGAATGTATTGAAATTTTTCTCATGCCTTTAGGGATATGATAGAATCTGGGGCAAAACAACCAAGGTCAGACATTTACTATAGACAATTAATCAAAGAGAAAGCAGCTCAGAAATGAGAGTAACTCATTGGAAATATAATATTTCATTCACAAATCTTAATTTTTAAAAAGTTAAATTTTCAGAAATGCTAATAGAGACAATTATAAATATATTTAGTATATAATAATTGTTTTCTTATTATGAAACCTTTCCTGCATTTATATATTTTTTTCTTTTTTTGGCCCACATTCTAAGACCTATGATGGTTTATTATGTTTCCATGGAGTGACTTATTTTATTCTACACTAGATATTCTATCATTAGTTCTACTTCTGAGAGCTTAAAGCTCCACATTACATTTTTTAGGAGAGGTACCTAACTTGAGAATATAGGAAGTGACACATTGCTACGTCTCACATTCCATTAAAGATTAATTATTCACTCACGTAACTTCAGGAGAGGCTATGAAGTGTAGTTTAGCCACATGTATGAAAGAAGCAGAGGGAAAGTTTTGGTGACCATCTAGAAGTTTATGCCATACTGTTGAAATCTGGTTCATGTGCCATCTTCTTTAGGCCTTTCTTGGACCCTCAGCTGGAAGCAATTTCTCTTTCCTTGGTATTCTAGGTGATTCTCAAACTAAAAAGGGTCACCTATGAATTTTTTTAAAACTAGCCTGAATCAGTTCATCTGGACTGGGGCCTAAGATTTTGCATTTCTAACCAACTCCCTGGTGATACCCATGTATTGGTCTTCAGAATACACTTTGACTCTTCTAGCCCATTTCCTGTTCCTCTCATGAAGTGTGACATTTTCTATTTCATATTAGCTATTTGTGTGAATATCTTTTATCTTCTTACTAGACAGTTAACTCCTACAGCAGACTCTGGATTTCTTTGGAATCTGTCATTACTAGCCAGCTTCCCTCCAGCACTAAGAATAGAAGCTTTACACTCCCAGTCGTTCTTAATAACTATTTGAATAATTGATGAGTGTCTTCAACTAATTCAGAATGTTGAGTATAAACTTTAGAAGGGCAACACTACCTATGCTAGGTTCTGGACTATGCTTATTGCAATTACTTGTTTGAAAATGGTCTATTGAAAACCCCATTCTCACATAGCTCAGTCAGACAGACTAAGGGAGAATTTGCCAGGAGCTGAGCTGAGCTAAGTGGAATTCAACAAATGGAAACCACATTTTATCAAGGACTTTCTCTCTCCATGTGCTGTGACCATTTCAAAGGAAATGCTAATCCCCACGTTTGGAATTCATTTCCAGAGAGCCTCTCTGTTTAACAAGAGTGATTTTGTGCCCACAAAGCTTTATGAGCCAATTTGATCAATTTTGTTAAAGAGGTGGCTTTTTTTCCCACCTGGAAGCACTCAATTATCTTCCATTTGGAAAGTCTCAAGTTGGGTACCAATTAAAGCTTGATGAACACGACTCTTTTCATCTTGGCACCATTTTAGCCTGTTTTTTTTCCTCAGTCCTGCCATATACAGTTATGTTCTGGGACTTGGTGCTTGGAGTGGAAGAATGGAGATGAAGTAAGCTAGAGTTTAAAGCAGAAGTTACTCTGTAATCTATTCTGAATCACATAGAGCAAAGTAAGAAGACCTGAAGTCTCCTGTCCCACATCTGCTTGAATGATGAAACTCCTAATTGGAAATATTTTCTATCTGTAATTATTCATAAATGATACAAGGCTGAGTTTCCCAGTTTAGACTCTGTATGGGGAAAGGTTTCACAAATAAATGAATCATGTTATCAAAATTTTGGAGATTCTTAGCTTACTTGAAGGAATTAGTTTTAATTTCTATTATCCCACTAGTATAGTGAACTAAAGTACTAATCACAAACCATGTAAGTGGGATCCTTACAATGTGGGATCCTTCACTTTTCACCTATAGGCTCTTTCCTTAGCAGTATCATGTTAGCCTTAAGTTCTATTAATAGGCTTTGAAATTCAGAAAAGGATATTCAGACATGCCACTAATTTATACTGACCCCTCCCTTTACTGTGACCATATATAAGAGTTTATGATTTTATCTATGCAATATGGCCTCATTAGTATTTATCATACATGTTTGCATTTGGTTTTCTAAGTATTCCACATTTTTTGGCCATTCTACTCCTTTGGTGAGAACTGAGAACAAGAACGAAAGGGGTTCAAGAATGAAAATGTCTCCAACAGATTTGGGACTAGGGTAAGGTAAGTCAAGCCCCAAGAGAGCAAAATTCATGGGAGCACTCACTTGTACATGCTGGCCCTACACTTGCATGATTTTGAGAGTGAGTGCCTCCTTAAATTTTGTGCCCAAGATGACTTCCTTGGTTTATACTAGTCTATGTCCTGCTTTTCAGTGTAGAAAGCCCAAGGTTTTAGTTTTTGATATTTTTTGAGTGATAGAGTCAGTCCCATTACTTTACCATGACTTTCTGTGTGCGTGTGTGTGCACGCGTGCGCGCACGCGTGTGTGCAGATCCTACAAAAGCAGATGGGAGACAATAAAAATAAAGTTCAGGAATAATGGTTTTATTAATCACGTGGAAGACTGGCATTCTGTTCATTTGTCCTTTTTGCTGCAGCTGAATAACATCTAGCCATAGATTTTTTAATGAGCACGCATTAATTATTGGCTTTAGGGTCTCCTTGAATTTAACTCTTGACATTACTCCATGGTCTCAAAAGCCCCTGATATTTCAGACCATCAATAGCACATCTAAATATGAGAAAACATAGTATTCCTATCCAACAGCCTAAGTATGCTCACTTGTAAGGCATATGTGAATACCACCTAATTAGCTGTGAAGTACATTTTGGCATATGTCGGAAGTTAAAGCCACTTCCTTAGAGGAACTCAAACTCCGAATTTATCTTTATTAAGGCCTTGTCCAAATGATAAATATACACTGCCTCCTTGCTATCTACTGCTTGGAAATAAATCACTTTAGGATTGATTTGCTAACGGCTTTCTTCACTCAAAAGGTCCTCCTGCTCGAGAGGTCACACTGTCCTTCTCCACAAATGAATGCTGATAACTGAGCAGAAGACACCACACTGACCATACAGTGAATGAAGAAGGAGATCTAGGGTGGGGGGAAGCGTGTTCCTTTCCAAAGCCCAGAAAAACAGTCTTACCAGGGTGCAATATTATGTTCTGGAAAAGAGATCCCTAAACCAATTTTCGAGTTTATGAATGAATAGATGGGATATAGTCATCATTTTTCATCAAAGCATCATGAACGTTGGAATTTCAGTCAGGAATTACAGACTCCTCCAGGAGTCTGCCAGGTAATATTAGTAAGTGAAACTGAATGGATAGGAGACATTCAGGAGTGATAGGGAATTCAGAGAGACAAGTCATTTCCTGTCCACTTACAACCCCTTTTGCCATTTGGCAATATGGATCAAATCTTGTTATGTCTTCTGATTCTTCAAAAGAAGTCAGTGATTTGATTTTACTTAAAACATGATGTTTCCCATATTTTAAGTCTTGGAAAATTAGTTTAAGAAATTTTGAAGTTACCATGTGGGACAGATAAAATATCTCAAAAGAACAGATTTGCCTCACTAAGTCTTGAAGCCTAATTCCTTTCCATTTATGCTTCCCCGATCAGGGCCATACTTTTAGATTCACTTGTCTACTAATGGCTCTGCTAGTCATGTTTAGATTGGATATTCTTAAAATGTCAAGTTTTAAGATTTCATTTTAGACAGTCTCATTTACAAATATTATGGTTTGGATCTAGAATGTCCCCCAAAAGGCTCATGTGTTGAAAGCATGGACCACAATGCAGTAAGGTTCAGAGGTGGGACTTTTAGGCAATGACTGGATCATGAGGACCATGACCTCATCAATGGAATAATCCATTGATAGCTGAATGGACTCCCGGGATGTGGAACCTAGTTGGGAATCTAGTTGAGGAAGTAGGTCACTGGAGGCATGGCCTGGAAAGGTAAACCTTCTCCCTGGTCTGTCTGTTTGTCTGTATTTCTCTCTCTCTCTCTCTCTCTCTCTCTCTCTCTCTCTCTCTCACTCTCACTCTCACTCTCACTCTCCCTCCCTCCCTTCTTCCCTCCCTCTCTACTGCCATGAGCTGAGCAACTTTCCTCTGCCATGATGTTTCTTCCTTGGAGCTGGCTGACCATGGACTAAATCCTCTGAAACCATGAACCAAAACAAATCTCTCCTCCTCTAAGATTTTGTTGTCAGGTGTTTTGGTCACACTGACTAGAATCTAAGATCGATGATCTTTGTATCACTGTACACAGGTGTCCTACCCTGTCTGCAGTCTTAGCTCCTCCACATTCTCAGCATAATGTACCTGTTTACAAATTATGCCAATCATAACTGATTGTCCTATCTTTACCTTTAGAATTGAAGTCATAAGAGCCCCATGTAAACACCTGCTTCCTGAGGAAAATACATGTGGAAATAATGTTGTCTTGGCCAGCTTTGGGTTCCTTAAATTCTTTTTTTTTTGAGCTTTTATATTTGTGTTTATTTAACTTTTAAAACACTACTATAATTGAATATTAAAACAAAAAAATAGCAAGTAGTGAGCATATTATGATTATATTCCTTCACTCACTCACTACTGTATATAAAATGCCTGCAGTGAGTGTTATTCACTGGCCCCATTAAGAGGTTTGATACTGAATACCATTTCTGGGATGATGTCCATCATCCTATATGCTTCTCCATTATAGTGGTGCTGTCTTTCCTGATTTGGATCAAAGTCTACCAGTTCTATCTGATCCGTTTCATCAGTCTGTTCTACTTCCTTCCTCTCAGGTAGTTTTTCCAGCAAAGAGAGTTTGTCAGGAGAGAGAAAACCTTTTTCAGGAAAGTTTACCTTAAACTCAATGATTAGGCAACCCTTTTCACATGATCTATGATAAATTGGCATACTTTCATTTAGCACACACTTTATATCTCCATGCTTGACAGTCTGACCTGGATGAGAGGTGATGACTATGATTCAATTATCAAGAGTGGATATTGGGTTCTGGAAACCACATAATGCTTCCACCAGCTGTATATCCATACACATGAAAAGCTCTTCTCCTTGTTGAGTAAAAACAGCATGGTCCTTCTGATCTAACACAATGATAATATCTTCTGGTTCCAGTCCTGGCTCTTGCTTTCCTTCACCATGGAATATTATCTTCTGTTCACCTTTTATGCCTTTGTCAGTATGAACTTCTAGAACCTCCTCTGGAATTAGTTTTCTTCCATTACAGCTTTTACTTCTATTTTTAGGACTGATCCATTCCTCATGGCCCTGGCACTCCATGCACACAGACTGAATTTCCTGAGCCATTTCAGGTCCTATCTGATGAATTCTTATTTGCATTCTAGTATCTTGGTAGTTGGGACAGCACTCTACTGTTCCTTTCTTACCACCTTGGCCTTCACATTTGTCACAAATCACATTCTTTTGCAGAGCCAGTTTTCTTGTTGCACCATTATATACATTTTCTAATGTTATTGAGAGCTGATGCACAACATTTTTATCTCTCCTTTCTCCCTGCATCCTTCCTCCTCCTCCAAAAAACATACCAAAGGTGTCCACAGAGGAGCCAAAACTCCTACCTGCTCAACCCTCCTTAATTGCCTGTTCTTCTTTGTCATATAATTCCCTTTTCTTGGCATCAGAGAGAACTTCATAAGCTTGAGAAATCTGTTTAAATTTTTCTCCTTCATTTGGAGTCTTATGAGGTTGGTACTTCAAGGTCAGTTTCCTGTAAGCCTTTTTCAATTCTTCCTGGGTGGCTTTGGGTTTGACCCCCCCAAAACATCATAGTAAGTGATTTCTTTCACCTTTTTCTACAGCTGAGTGGGCTGGGGTCGATGTGGGGGAGTGGGAAGGAATGCATAACTGTGTGCAGCTCAGGCAGCGGCTACTCCTCCACCTCTCACTGAGTGTTCTGGAAAGTTCTCAGGTTTCTTAAATTCTTAATGTCTTGCTTTTTTCAACTGTTCGTTCTTTGGTCATTGAAAGGTCTCCTTATCTCTTTCTGAATTTGGTAGTTGTTGACTAATACAGGTGGAGCTTGAATCCAGATGTCTACATTTTGAGAGAGCATGTTCTCTAAATTTGTTTCTTGTATATTGAAGTAATAGTTCTTTGATTTCCCCTGACCCTGTATATTTCACGTCAGTTTGGAATTTTCCTGCCCTTTTGATCTAAGATGTAAAATTATTTCATGGTCTGTGGAAGTTTAAACACATTCTAAAGATTTTTGTTAACTTTTAGAAAAGTCTCATTTATTTCCTGGGCACACATGTTGTCCCTGTCCCAGACTGTATGTACTAGATATGAAGCATAACCTCTGCCTCTTTTCCAGATTCTCTTGCTTTTGCTCTTCGTTCTCAATCTATCCATGAGCTCAGTAGACTTTCTTTAGTAAACTGGACGAGGTCACATTATCCCATCCATAGATTTGTTCCACCTCACTTGTATTGTATCCTGTCATTTTATTTCATCCCTCCCTCTCCTCTTGTATTTCTGGGAATGCCAAATTCTTTCTTCTCTCTATATAGGTGAAGAAGCCTCCTCACTTTTCTATGGTCTTGACACTTAACACTCAGGTCATTAGAGTTGGGGTATAACCTTTGCAAGCCTGTAAAAAGAAACTCAGATCCTTTTTGGTAATTAAAAAAGAATATAATGCTGAACAATCTTGTTCTCTAGTATCTTAGGTTATCAGACTTTGCTGCTTGAAATCATAATAGTAATAATGGAACATTCCTTTCTTGCCTAGAAACAGCCTTGATTTCCAATCCATTTGTAGAGTTTCAAATAAGAGGATTTTAGACACAGCATTCCACATTTGTCTTAATTCTTTGGTTTCCAAGGAGACAGGATCCCCAGCTCTATTTCTGATCCCAGGCCTGATGTTGACCCCTTTACACATGGCCCTTCTCTATTTTGAATCTATCAAAACACAGCTTCATTTAAATTTAACATGCACTCTTTTCTCCCCCTCAATTCAAAATAACCCTGTCACTTCCTTTGATTAATTGCCCCATGGTTCTTTTGGTGTGCAGCCTCCCTTGCTGTAAATAGCCCTGAAAATCATGAAATTATCTCAATATCCTTATGAGTATAGTACCTCAGATCAGCTTCATCTGAATTCTGCCTTGGGTTCTAGAAACAGATAGACCTGGAATAGACACTTAGCTCATTGAGGCTGCTATATAAAATACAATAGACTGGGTAGCTTATAAACAACAGAACGTTTTTACAGTTCTAGAGGCTGAGAAGTTTAAGACCACGGCATCTGCATATTTGGTGTGGTGAGGCACCAATTCCTGGAGCATCAATGGTGCCTTCTCTTTGTATCCTCACATAGTGAGAAAAGGACAAATAAGCTACCTTCAGCTTTTCTGATAGAGTCCAAGCATGAGGACTGTATCCTCCCAAAGGCTCCGCCTCTTACTACTATCACTTTGAGGATTAGGCTTCAACATATAAATTTTGTGGCACACAGACTATTGAGACCATAGCAGACCTTGGTGACATTTAACTGGCTCTAAAATTTTGGATGCATTGTTTAACCTCTTTACACCTTTCTGGGGTTTTTTGTTTTAGCTGTAAAATGGGGATGCTACTTATCTTACTTGGTTGTGAGAATTAAATACAGTGATTTAGTTGAAGAGCTTACTGTTGAATCTGACATGGTAAATGTTCAGTAAACATGAGGTAGTAATTTTCATTATAAGTCACCTTGGCCTTAATCTTTCTGAATGCCAGATGTTTACACAACTCTGTGCCTCTGCTCCTATTCAGAATTAAAATTCCCTTTTATTCTGTGGTATATAGTAACTTATATATGTCTTCTTTTTTTAGTTATAAATGCTTTGAGGGCAAGTTCCATTTCTTATTCATCCATGTATCACCATAGATAAAGTACATTTATATATCACTAGCTCATACTAGGGACTAAGTATCTGTGGTCGGAAAGTCTTCCTGAAAAGGCAGACAGCAGTAAGCATGCAGACTGGGCTTGATTGGTGAATGCAGAGCCTGAAATGAGGGTTAGTTGATCATGATAAAGCATTAACAGCTTCTTTTATGGATGCTTTTTAGAATATACCAACTAAATAGGAGGGGCAGGGGCAATGAGGAGTTTTTATGAGTGCTGTGGAAAAATGAGAGGTGCCACAGAAGTGGGTGTGGATCAACTTGGTCATTTAATTCCTCTATTTCTCAGGAATTGCCACTTGAGTGTAGTCTAGCAATTTGAGGCAGAGGGTGAATTTTATGTAGCTAATTTGCAACCAGAGATCACTGTGTTGAGCTTTACTGAAGTTTTGTTCTCCTAGAGACTGGATGGGGATCTGTGAGACCCTTTTCTTTAAATACCTCTGGGAACTGAAACTAAAGGCAGAGGAAGCTATACTTTTGCTGTTGGTTGGGTTTAGCTATCTCAGTGACTTGTCCTTTGTAGACGTATTTATAATAAGCACTCTCTTGTTTCTCTCTCTCTGCTTCCTCTCTTTGCCCCCTTCTCTATCACTGTCTCCCTCCCCTCAGTTCCAGGTATCATTAGTCCCCCCTCATTTCATCCTGTCTAGTTTTTCTTTTCTTTTTTTTTCCAGTATACATAACTTGAATTTCTCAGTTGCATGTTGTGTAAAGTATACATCATGTTATTTAAAAAAATATTCTGGAGCTGTGTAGCCTCTTGAAATGATTTACTGTCACCAGTTTTCATCCAATAATTGCTTTAAATGAAACATGTGACATTCACAATTTAAAATGATTTTTTTGTTATTTTAAAATAGACTTTATTTTTTAGAGCAAGTTTGAGTTCACAGCAAAACTGAAAGAAAAGTTCAGAGATTTCTCATATATTGTCCTGTTCCTACAACATGCACAGCCATTATCAATTTCCCCCACCAGAATTGTATATTTGTTGCAACTGATAAACCCACATTGATACATAACTATCACCAAAAATCCGTAATTTAAGTTAGCGTTCATTCTTGGTATTGTACATTCTATGGGTTTTGATAAATGCATAATGACATATTTCTACAATCATAGCATCATACAGAGTAGTTTCAGTGCCCTTAAAAATCTTCTGTGCCCCATGTATTTACAATTCCCCACTGGTAACTGCTGATCTTTTTATTGTCTCCATAGTTTTGCTTTATCCAGAATGTCATATGGTCGGAATCACATATAGTCTTTTCAGACTGACCTATTGCACTCAGTAATATGCATTTGAGTTTCCTCTAAATCTTTTCATGGCCTGATAGTTCATTTCTTTTTAGCACTAACATTCCATTGTGTGGATGTACCATTGTTTACTTGTCTGTTCACTTACTGAGGATATCTTCATTGCTTTCAAGTTTTAGCAATTAGAAATTATAAACATCTATGCAGTTTTCTCTGGGGACATAGGTTTTCAAACCCTTTGGGTGAATACTAAGGATTGCAAGTACTGGATTCAATGCTAAGAGCATTTTTAGTTTCATAAGCAACTGACAAATTGTCTTTCAAAGTAGCTATACCATTTTGCATTTCTACCAGCACTGAATGAGAGTTCCTGCTGCTCCTTATCCACACCAGCATTTGATGCTGCCAGTATTCTGGATGTTGGCCATTCTAATAGGTGTGCAGTGGTAGCTCATTATTGTTTTATTTGCATTTCCTTGATGGTACATGATGTGGAACATTTTTTCATGTGCTTGCCATCTGTGTATCTTATTTGGAAAGATGTCTGTTCAGGTTTTTGGACCATTTTAATTGGGTGGTTTGTTGTCTTATTATTGAGTTTTAATAGTTCTTTTTATATTTGGATAACAGCCCTTTATCAGGTATGTCCTCTGCAAAGAATTTTTTAATACATAAAAAGACACCCAGTGAATCTTCAGATATTTTTCCCCTAAAAGAAAGATTTTTCAATGATGTGGGACTTACATTATACTTTACACTTTCCTTTTAACCTGTCCCCCTTCCCCTGTCTTGTTAAGCAGTGTATTCCTTTTCTGAGCTCATGCATCTCTTGTCTTATCCTGACAATAGCAGTCAATAGGAGGCAGGTCTAACTACTAATAGTCTGTTTCCCTCCCTTCAAAGCTGACAAAAGTATGTCCTATTTTCTGCCTTTCAGGTTGTCAGCTAACAGCTTTACCATACTTCGTAGTTACATAAAATGGATTGTCCTCTGTTCAAGAGTCAATGTAGTTTGGTATCATCCATAGCTTGACCTGAAGATTTCCCTGTATAATTTTTGATATCATCACTCTAAAATAAAGGATTTGATGATGAAATAAAATGTGTTCCAGGAGAAGCTGAGGAAAATGTGAAAAATACACAAGAGAAACAAGGCTATCCATATTTTCACTAATATAAACATCCATAAGAGTGAAGAAACAAGTGCTTGAACATAACAGAGACCAAAATATTTCCGTAGATCAATCTAAAGAACAACATTATATTTGGAAAATATTGTGATAGAAGCAAAACTACTTGGATGCATATGCGTACTTCACTTAAAATTCAACTTCTGCTTGTTTCTTCTGATTCTTCACGGTCTTAAATGTTAACAAAGGGCTAAAATAGAAAGGTATTGAAGAAGGGCAAGCTTCCTGGGTCTTGATAAATGCTGTGCTTATGACAGCTGTTCTGTTGGTCAACAGTCTCTATGAAATCCAGGTTATGCTTCCTAATATGGATGTGACCTGTATTTGAAGTGGAGATTTCTCATCAGCATCTTTATTCCCTTCTTTCATAATCCAAATGTTTTATTTTCTAGCATTTATGGATGCTTAAGTGCACAATCATGATAGCAGGGACAGATTGTTATGGGGCTGTTTTACAGTTAAAATCTTGGATCAACATATTGATGGGGGCCTTGAAATTGAATACTTGTGTTGGAAAATGAAGTCAGTAGCCATGAATCTCATCAAAAGTCTTTTAAATACTGTGGTAAGAGCACTAACTTGAGATCTACCCTCTTAAAAATACCAATTTCTTAGTATAGCTAAGTATAGTTGGGATGTTATAAATTGATTCTCTATTCATTATTCATCTTATATAACTGAAACTTTATATATCCCATCTTCTCTTCCCCCCAGTCCTTGGAAACCACCATTCTACTCTTTGCCTCTATGAGTTTGACTCTTTTGGATTTCACTTATAAGTGGAATCATGTAGTATTTGTTCTTCTGGGACTAGATTATCTCACTTATTATCATGTCCTTCAGGTTCATTTATGTTGCCTCCAATGGCAGGTTTTCTCTCTTTTTTATTTTATTTTATTTGTTGTAATTAGTTATACATGACAGTAGAATGCATTTATACATTTTGATAGTTCATACATAAATAGAGTATAGTCTCTCATTTTTCTGATTGTACATATTGCAGGATCACATCAGTCATGCAGTCATATGTGTACATGAGATAATAATGTCTGCTTACTCTACTATCATTCCTCCCCCCATACTCCATTCCCTCCCTTCGCTCCCCTGTACCTGATATAAAGTAATGGTATTGTTCCCTATCCCACCCTTATTGTGAATTAGCTTCTGCATATCAGAGAAAACATTCAGCCTTTGCTTTTATGGGTTTGGCTTATTTCACTTAGCATGATATTCTCTAACTCCATCCATTTGCCAGCAAATGCCAGAATTTCATTCTTCTTTAAAGCTGAGTAATATTCCATTATATATATGTATATATATGTATATATCACATTTTTTTTCCATTCGTCTGTTGAAGGGCACTGAGGTTGGTTTCATAGTTATCTATTGTGAATTGAGCTGCTATAAACATTGATGTGGCTGTGTCACTGTAGTATGCTGATTTTCAAGTCCTTTGGTTATAAACTGAGGAGTGGTATAACTGGGTCAAATGGCAGATCCATTCCAAGTTTTCTGAAGAATATCCATATTGCTTTCCATAATGGTTACACCAATTTGCATTCCCACCAGCAATGTATAAGTGTACCTTTTTCCCTACATCCTCTCCAACATTTATTGTTGCTTGTATTCTTGATAATCGCCATTCTGATTGGAATGAGATGAAATCTTAGAGTAGTTTTGATTTGCATTTCTCTAATTGCTAGAGATGTTGAGCATTTTTTTCAGATATATGTTCATTAATTGTATATCTTCTGTGAAGTGTCTGCTCAGTTCCTTAACCCATTTATTGATTGGGTTATTTGTTTTATTGGTGTTAAGTTTTATAGTTCTTCATATATCCTAGAGATTAATATTTTATCTGAGATTCATGTGGTAAAGATTTTCTCCCAATCTGTAGGCTCTCTCTTCACATTATTGATTGTTTAAAAAATGTGCTCTCTGCAGTTTTCCTCAGCTTTGGGTGGTGGCCGCTGCCGGGCTTCAGCTTCCAGTCCGCGGAGGACGAGGCGGTGTGGACAGCGACCCTGGCACCCAGGGCACCCCGGCCGCCCACAGCCTCCCGCAGTGGCACGTCCGCCTGCCCGCAGCTTCCCTCAGCGCCAGGCCGTCGCTGGGGCCCCTGCGAGCAGACCAGATGCAGGCCATCAAGTGTGTGGTGGTGGGAGACAGAGCTGTAGGTAAAACTTGCCTACTGATCTGTTATACGACCAATGCATTTCCTGGAGAGTATATCCCCACTGTTTTTGACAACTATTCTGCCAATGTTATGGTAGATGGGAAACCAGTGAATCTGGGCTTATGGGATACAGCTGGACAAGAAGATTATGACAGATTGCACCCCCTCTCTTATCCACAAATAGATGTTTTCTTAATTTGCTTTTCCCTCGTGAGTCCTGCACCATTTGAAAATGTCTGTGCAAAGTGGTATCCGGAAGTACGACACCATTGTCCCAACACTCCTATCATCCTAGTGGGAATGAAACTTGATCTTTAGGGATGATGAAGACACAATTGAGAAACTGAAGGAGAAGAAGCTGACTCCCATCACCTATCCACAAGGGTTAGCCATGGCTAAGGAAATTGGTGCTGTAAAATACCTGGAGTGCTCAGCACTCACACAGCCAGGCCTCAAGACAGTGTTTGATGAAGCTATCTGAGAAGTTCTCTGCCCACCCCCTGTCAAGAAGAGGAAGAGAAAATGCCTGCTGTGGTACATGTCCAAGTCCCTCCCTCTTGGTCCTGCTCCTTGGAACCTTTGTATGCTTTACTCAAAAACAGTGGAGCCTTTGCACTCAATGCCAAGTTTTTGTCACAGATTAATTTTTCCATAAAACCATTTTGAACCAATCAGTAATTTTAAGGGTTTAAGTGTATGAGTTCAAACTCCCATTCCATTAAAATTTAGCCCTAAAATGACAAAAGAAAAAATGTTTTGGTACTAGGGGTTGAATGCAGGGATGTTTTATCACTCAGTCACATCCCCAACCATTTTCATTTCTTTTTTAGGTTGAGGCAAGGTCTCCCTAAGTTGCTTAGGGCATTTCTAAGTTTCTTAGTCTTGCCTCAAACTTGTGATCCTCCTGCCTCAGTCTCCCAAGCCACTGGGATTGCAGGCATGTGGCACTATGCCTAGTGAGGGTTTCTTTTTTAAAGGCCAAATAGTATTCCATTTATATATAAACCATATTTTCTTTTCCCATTCATCCATACTTAGACATATAGGTTGTTTCTAGATCTTGGGTGTTGTGAATAATGCTGCAATGAACATGGGAGTGCAGGTATAATTCCTTTGGATGTATACCCAGAAGTATAAATGCTGGATCACATGATAATTCTATTTTCAGTTTTAGAGGAAACTATACTGTTTTCCATGGCAGCTCTACTAATTTACATTTCTCCGAACAGTCTACAAAAATTCCAGTTTATCTATGTCCTTGCCAATATTTGCTTTTAAAACCAATAGCCAGACTAACAGTTCTAATGCAATATCTATCTCATTTGGTTTTCACTTGCATTTCTGTAGTGATCAGTGACAGTGAGCATCTTTCCATATACCTGCTGTCTATTTTTTATCTTTATAGAACTAACTGTTCAATCCCTGTGCTCATTTTTAATTGGGTAACTATTTTGATATTGAATTGCTGGAGTGGCCACTGAATATGGTGCTGGGAAGAACTGTACACACCTGGTTCTTGTCAACAGTGTCTACTGGCTTCAGCATCCTATTGCCTTGAGTTCTGAAATTTTGGCATTGATCCCATTTCTTTCTGTTTCCTATTAGAATACACATGTAATAGCTAAAATACCAAAGTTAAACTAGAATTTTTCTTCCTAATACTCAAAAACATGGGGACGAGATGAGAGTGTTTCTTACAGGCCCCCCACACATAAACACACATGCACATAATGAAAAGATGTTGTGTCAAGGATTGGTTCTAGTTGCTATTTTTTGTAGTAATTATGAAAGAAGCAGAAAGAAAACTATGATTTTTGTAGTTCTTTCATACTCTCTATGAATTGACAAGAGCCTCTCTGAAAGAAAAATTTCAGTTATGATGATAGTAGGTCCCCTGAGACACCTCTTAAATTAGAGTCCTCCATTCATTAGCTGTGGTTAAGCCAGTAGGGAGCAGTAATTTCAAAATATAAACAGCATGTTATTCACTCTTGCATGTCACCTTTTCTCCATGTTCTCACATGTTGTGGTAAAATTTGCTCCCCACAATTTAATATATCAATTTTTGCTGCCAACAGAAGCTTCTGCAAATTGAATGTGCTTACTCAAGCTTAGAAGACAAGGATGAATGAAGAGAGTTGTGCTTACTTGCAATTGGTCCAGGTGGGGAAAGCAGAGAGACAGCTAGAGCTCAGTTTGGCCAAAACTGCTTAATGTGTGTGAGATTTGGTCCTAATTCCTTTAGTTTTCTTAGGTATCCGCAGCCTCTGTCCAGAAGCCTCATACAGTTCCTCCATTCCTATCTTCATTTCTCAGGCTGGAGCTCAACAAACCTCACTTGCAGAAACTTGGATAAATCTGAGCAATGAACTAGGACTCTAGTGACTACTACATGTGTATGTGTATACATACACAGTGACAGTCTTCCTAAAAACACAGGGGCAAGTAGCTTGTGATGTGGTAGTAAAAGTTTGACAACTGACTCTCCAGAACAAAAAAGTGTGCTGTGTATATATATTTCTACATTCTGCTTTTATAAAGGATGGGTAGTATATAATTTGAAAAATATCTGTACTCCCTTTTTATATTCCATATAGCCATGTAGTTATCATAGAAGTTTTATTAATTTTTTCTGAGTTCTTGTATATTTAGCCAAACTATGGTTGTGATTGATAAAGGAATGTAGTCTTGACATAAATATGGCTGATATTTTGTATTTATTAAATGAGTAAAAAGAGGGGAACAATAAAAATGCATGTCAGAACTTCACTTATTCATATGTGCTGTAAGCAATACTTTTGTTGAATCAGTTAATATTTCAAAAATACTGGGCAGACATGTCCTTCATTTTTGTGTTAGAGTCAGTATAATTGTTACAGACATAATAGTTTTAAATTTAACTTGCATTATTAATGCTTTTTCTATTAGTTTTTAAAACTAAGGTATCAAAAAAGCAATATTTTCGAGCTGTGACTCTTAGAATTTTCCAGTTCCCATGTTGTAAATATTGCTCACTGTGCTGATGTCAAGCTACAATTGTGATGTATAAGAAAAATGCAGTTCAGTTCAGGTCCCAAGGCAGCTCAGACCCTTGAATCCAGGGGAGCAGGCACTATGGGGTGCCCAGTCTGAATTGCAACCTGATGAATTCACCCAGAAAACCACTCCAGACATGGGAGCTCATGCCAGAGATTTATTAGGCAGACGAACTCTCAGGACTGGGAGGAAAAAAAAGGAAAGTGGTAGGGGAGCCTCTTAAGTGGAGTAATTTTCACGGGCTGATGACAATCAGGCCAATGGCTGCCAAGGATGTTTGCAGGTGGAAGAGTGGATCAAGCCAATGGCTGCTGAAGATATTTGCGGGCAGATGAGCTGGGTTGTAAGATGGGAGGGGAAGGGATAGCTGCAGCAAAAGGGCAGGGGTGGTAAATAATTGCAGCTTCATATTATATTCCCCCATTTTTGTTTTTATAAGAAGATCCCTTTGGGTGCATGGGTGAAAGCCCATCTTCAGTCACTGCTTCCTGCTGGGTGTAGGCCTAGAGCTGATTCAGGGGAGGGAGATGTCATTGCAGCAGGTGGGGGTTGGGGTCAGGAAAGTTCCTCCTGGGAGTGTAGATGCAGCCACACTCCAATTCCTTTCCTGTGAGATCCTGATATTCCTGGAAGCAAATTGGAAGAGAGACACTCCTGATAATTTTGGGGTGGTATTGCCTGCTCTAAGACAGTGCTGTTGAAAGTCAAAGAGCTGTTAAAGTCTAGGGCGCTAGCCAGGAGATGAGAGAACCCTGCTCTCATGAGCATCCAACATCCCTGTAACATGAGGGGGTTAGTGAAATTGAGTATGTGGTGTGTGGTGGTGACTATCTGTGTTAAGAGTGGATCCTCTGAGCATCAGCTGTGAACATATGTAAAATGGGTAAAACATTGCTGGGGACAGTAGGAGTCAGTCTTCCAACAGTCCCGTGGGCAATCCAGGATTGAGGAAAAGGCTGGCACATGGACAGATCTATTGGGGAAAAAATCCAATAGATAGGAAAATGGCAGACAGAGCAAATGGCAGGGGAGGTAAGAATATAGCTGGCAGTTCGATCCTCATGGCTGGGTGTAGTTGTCTGGTGCTTGGCCTCCGGAAGGGAGAAAGGGTGGAGGGCTTGATGACCTTCAGCCTAAGATGGAGAGGTCCCACTGGGGTGACCAAGTATTCGTTGGAAGAAGCCTGCGGGTTAGAAGCTAGAGAGGGGTTTGTGGACTGAGAGTAGAGCTTAACCCAAGATATGTGTAGCAATCCTGATAAATCTTGCACCTTGACTGCCATTGGTGTAGCAAAAACACTTTGTGGGGGCCCTCAGTGTAGATCTTGGTGGGAGCAGAGTTTTTGGAGCTGAAGGTGTCAATAGTGAGTCACAGGTCTTGACTCTGGGTGTCAGGAGCCGGTAGTCTTGAAGGAGAAGCAGTTGATTGACTGATTGGTTGGTGAACTTGTGTGTGTCCACCAGGTCCAGAATTTGTGTATCTGATCTTGTAGGAACTTCTGTAGGCTATTTAGCAGGCATGGCCCTTGGGGATCAAAAGGATTCTGGAGACACTGACATTCCAATCTCCCCAGGGGAGTCTCCAAATTCCCAGACTCTAATAGCGTCCATTCCTTGATTTGACCGGATTTCCTATTCTACACTAACTTCCTATCCTCAATTCTGGCTTCATTCCCCCCTTTTGTTTTAGGAAATCCTTAGTGCTGTAAGGAAGGGGGCGATGACCACTCTGGCTATTTCAAGCTGGAAGTGGGCAGTGTGGGGCAGCAGTTTGAAGTTCCCTTTTAGAAATCTGGTCAATTGAGGGGTCCAGGGTAGAAGTCTGGTTGGGGAAGAGCAGGTCGTAGAGTCATCTGGGGGTAGGTGCTTCTATGAGAGAGAAACAAAAAGATATGAGTACTGAAATGAGATTAATACAGAATAAATGTTGCAGCATCTAGAGCATGTCAATGAATATCATGAAGATGATAGAAGTCAATCTCCCACCAGGAGGTGGAAGAACGGAGAAGAACTTCCCATAACCAGGCCTAACAAAGGCTGGAGAGGTCAAGGCCTTTATTTGTGAACTTTAACATTGTCAGAGTTATCAGGAATGTAAACACAGCATTTAATTTTTAATGTCATTGATGTTCCCAGAAAATATAGTTAAACTACTTAATGTCATTTGATTTTTGTAAAATATCCTTTTATTGGTATAACCTGTGTTTAGTAGAGATCTCTATATTTCTGTTACTTAGGGCTAGATAATCATACTAGCAAACATAGATTAAGCCTACCTGAGTAGTTTAGGAAGAGCAGTAGGCCTTAAACTGACTAAAAATTTCTGACTCTGGCAGTTTCTCTTGATAGTTATCAGGCACATCTGCCTAAGTCTTTACTTGTTTTAGGGGCTAACACAAGTGTACATCCTAAGTTACATTTAACTATTGTTTCTTTTTAAATGCCCAAGAATGATTATGTTTTAGTTTTAATTGTTTTGCTAGGTGTTTAAGATCAAGCTGGTCAAATTGACCTTTTCCTGTTTCTTAAGAGTCAGCTGAGTTCCCACAGGGTCACTGGTGCGGAACTTGAGAGCAGCTTCTTAGCTCCTCTAGTGCTTGTTATTCATTAGGTAGGGTCTCCTTGATGAGGTGGCTTCCCTTAGAAGCATCAGGGATGTCTCCCTTTTCCAATGACCCTCTGTAGCAGGTGCACTAATTGGCTTCTCATCCTCTAGTGAGTCTCATCAATCTCCCTGATCGGGAGGCCCTGTGGCCCAGAGTTGCAAAGCTCCTTAGAAAAGTTCTTTTGTTCCCTGGATTCAGGATGACTCTGAGGGCAAGAGCAAAATACTGGTTTTCTTGGCCCTCTTGTGTTAATCTTGATCTTAAACATCCAGCAAGCCAGCCTCCCCAGTCATAAAGTAAGAGTACTGGGCTTTAACTTTAATGTTTATAACTTTACAGTTATATACCCCCTTTTATTTAATTGGGGTCTATATTATCTTATCTGTCCTATAGGTGATGGCTTATTATCTCTAATTAATTTAGGTTGTTCTTGAAGCAGTACTTCTGTACAACATTAATCAGGCAACAGTTACAGAGTTTACAAGGAAAATACAAAACAGAATTAACAACAGTAAAAACATATCTAGTTTGTGTAATAGTCATCTTAAATTTTGCCTGAGTTATAAATTATATCCCCTGTTTGAGATTACAGTAATTTTACAACAAAAACCAATCTTTTGAATATAACTTTTAATGAGCTGAAGTGTGGCTTATTTTGGAGACATTCTGACATGTAGCAGGGTGGGAGGCAGAGCCTTCTCTCAGGTAAGGCGGGAGTCTTTACAAATCTTAGGTAAAGTGTTCTAGTTCTGAAGCTGATCTTTGCCTCCTCTTTGAACATCATTTTACACAGTTTACATGTATTGTTTCCTGAGTCTATGTGAATGGTAGTTAACACAATATGATAATACATCTAAAACAAATAAAGGAAAGGCTGGGAGAGCTTTTAACTTTTCTTTTGTGTGGCAAAGTGGCAAAATGCTTTCATGTTTCATGATATTAACCTTTAATTAAATCATGCATTCACTAACTTTTAGAAATACATTTACATTTAAAATTTTTTATCTCAGTGTAAAAAGTAACAAATTTTATATAAGCCGTATTGATAACAGGTCCTGTTATAGAACATTAAATGATATAAATAAGTCCCCAATAAAATTTACTATTCTTATAAGTTTAAAATTACCATTAAAGACAAGTTTAGTTTGGAGAATAGTAACTTGATAAATTTTCTGCTCTAAAGACTTGTGTACCTGGAAGATATGAACACATGTAATATACAAAGAAGAGTAATAGCACCGCAATTATCTTGATGTTAACCAAATTTAGTTTTTAAAGAAAAAATTAGACTCTGTAACATAGTACGATGCTCTAACAGTTGTTGTTTGACCATAACTGTATAATCCCAATTTTTAAGACTAATTGTTCTAAAGAATAAAACTTAACAGGTACAATGTTAAAAGTAAATTAGTGTTTTTAAAGAAATCCTTGTCATTTTAACATATGGATTAAACTCTGGTTTATATTAGCACATTAATATTTGACCTTAAGGAAAAATCTTAAATAGCTTTTAATTGTCTGACATATATATAACCAAATTAGTTACACACAAACTTGTTGAAATTTGTCCTATACTTACAGACTTTCTTAGCACTTACTTAGACTCTCATGTACTTCATCACAGAAAGACTTTCCAACCTAGAAACATTTTTTTCTCCCTCCTACTAAATATATTTCCATCACTGAACTAGGAGTTGGAAGAGGTGTGGGGCAGCATAGCATTATGGTGTATTTTCACCACACAGGTACTGTAGACACAAATAACCTCAAGGACATGAGTGAGAATAAAAATATGATAAAAAATTCAAGAGTGATGTTCTTGTGAGCTGGAATGTACTAACTTCCAGCACATTGGCAAGCAACCAAACTTTGGAAGGACCTGTAATGGACTAGACATTGCATGTATATATAGCCTTCAAGGTTTCATGGTTCTCAATGTTCTCAATAATGGTATATAATCCAATATCACTGCCTCTTGCTTCACCTGACTCTTGCAGGATCCCAGTTCCCTGTTGTATTTTTCAAAGCTTCAAGTGAGATTCTACTATGTTGTCATGAATAAGTTCATTTACCATGGGCTGTTGATGCTTTGTTTGACATTAACCAGATATTCATCTGAGACTACATCTTCATTTAAGTCACTATTGGTTCTTGGGTGCTTACACTACTCTGACAGTCTCTAATGTCTTCTACTGACTGTTGCTCTTCTGCTGTACACAAAGAACAGGTGTGTTCATGACATCAGAGCACCTGGATAATTTCTCTCAGAGTTGGAGAAAATGTGCCTTTTTCACTTGTATTTTATTGTATTGGACTACTGATGATAATCTTATGCCATTTAAAAAAGTCTTTTAATTCACAATGATTATCTTGTTAGATGTAGAGAAGATTTATTTTAGGGAGCTATTATACACCTCACACCCAGTTTCCCCTATTGTTTATTATTTTGCATTATTATGGTACCTCTGTTATAATTAATAAAACAGTATTTATACATTATTATGTTCTATATATTATTCTATTATAGTCCATACTTTGTTCAAATTTCTTCTGTTTTCCACAATATTCTTTTTCTGTTCAAGAATCCCATTCAGGATTCCTTATTACATTTAATACCCATGTCTCCATAATCTCCTCAGGGCTGTGAGAATTTTTAAGGCTTCCCTTGTTTTTGATGAGCTTGACAATTATGAGGAATACTGGTCAGATATTTTGTAGAATCTTCTTCAACTAGAATTTATCTGATGTTTGCCTCATGATTAGATTTTGGTTTTGGTAGAGAATACTACAGAGGTAAAATGCCATTCTCATCACATGATATTAAGGGTACACATAGATATTAATGACATCACAGAAAATGTTAACTTTGATAACTTGGTGGAGATTAGTATCTCCACTGTAGTAGCTGAAACATGATTTCTCTTTGTATAGTTACTAATTTTAAAATGTCTTTCCATATTGTACCCTTTGGAAGGAAGTCACTACACACAGTTCATGTTTAAGGAATGGGGGAATATCTTGAAGGTAGAGTATCCACTTAAACTATTTGGAATTTTCTGCTTTGGAGACTTTTCTCTTTTTTTTCTAATTTATTTATTCAATCATTTTTATTAGTAAAAACTTGTAGATATTTACTTTAAACTTTGAGTTATACTCTAATATAGATGATTTTTATCATTCATGGCTTTTATTAATTTGCCAACTAAGAGTTATTTGTAACCCCTGTATTATTCTATTTTTCATGGATATACTAAAATACTTAAGTATGGATATTTTGTAAGGAAGAGAGGCTTATTTAGCTTATAGTTCTGGAGGTCCAAGAGGATGGTGCCAGCTTCTGCTTGGGTCTGGTGAAGGCTTTATGATAGATGATATCTTGTGTGAGAGGGAGAGATCACATGGTGAGATAGGAAGTCAAAAGGTAGGAAGGGGCCAGTCCCACTCTTATAATATCTTGCTTTTGTGAGAACTAACTCATTCCACAAGACCAACATTAATCCCTTGAGAGGGCAATATCCTCTATAATCTAACCACCTTCCACTAGGTTTGACTTCTCAAAGATTCTATCGCCAATTAATGCCATCCCAATGGGGACCAAATTCCCAGCATGAACCTTTTCATGGTCTATTTAGTGTCACATTTTTCCCATTTTTTCTTTTTTGTTAGTGAATCTATTTTAAGCTTAAAACATGAGTTCAAATTGATGTGTGCAACTCTATTGCCCCCATGAATCATTGTAGTCTTTCCCCTATGTTTATCTGTACCTTCCCATTACAATAGTAAAAAACCTAGATCTCACCATCTGCTGTCCATTTACTTAATTATTCATATCTAGTGTATATGTATAGCAACATCAGAATTGTTAATCCGCACCCCTGTGGGAAGCAACTTTCTCAAATACAGTTTGGTGCTTATGTATAGTTCTGTTTTCTTTAGTCTGGTAGTCTGCACTCATCTCCAGAATTACTTAGCTCAGCACCTTTTTATCCCTTACACCTTTTGGTAATACTCTTTAATGTTCTTGCCTATCCCAGTTCTTATTCAGACATAAGCCATGTGGAATTGAGCAAGGAAACAAATTCAAGTGACAGAATCCTACTGTACTGAGGATCTTTGATGACTAAACTGTTTAACCCCCACTCCATTCTTTGATCAAGGTCAATGTGTCCTTTACTTCCTTTATCATGATTCTCTTCCAGAAACCTCTGCTCACACACAAATAGGCTTCTTTAGATTGTACCACATATAGTCAAACATGTCTGTGTCCTAATTAGGTATAAGCTGTGACCCCCCCACCAGTCTACATGCTCCCTTCCATTTAATTTCACCTAATTCTCATAGAGAAAATTCCTAAAATTTATTAAGTACTTAATATTATCAGACATTTTCTAAGAATATGTTAGTGTGATTAGATCTTTAAATCCAGTGAGGTAGTGTATATTAGTATCCTGCCATTTTACAAATGGAAAACAGGCTTAGAATGGTTCTTTTGCCATAGCTAGCCACTATGGACATGCAAACATATTTCAATTCAATTAATATGTATTGAACACTTACTTTCTGTAGGCACTGTGCTAGGCACTGGTGGGAAATAGGAGAAGTAGGATGATTATACGACTCAAGGAACTTTCAGCTTGCTGGGGGAAAGCAATGTGTGTATACCTAAAAAATAATTTCAAATAATATGGGAAGGAAGTAAAATTATCTGGTTTATTACAAGCCCAACCTGTTTATTCTGGGGGCCTTATGTTCTGTGCCATTTTTGATTGATCTTAACATTAGAGAAACTGTCATGTGAGTATCAGTAACCTGGGTATCTAGGAAACATTCTGTGACTCAGAGGAATGCCAGTTTGGGGTTCCAAAGTGGGTGTGGATAACCTACATTTTAGAACATTTCAAGTTGACTCTGGACTTCTATAGGAAGTCAGTACTTCCATTATAGTAGTGGGTTGTATATGGTGCTTTGTGCTTGCCTGGCTTCTGCTTAACAGCCACTGAGGGACAGCCTGAGCTTCACCTTATTTCCTTTTGGCTCCCAGACCTCTCACCTTTCTTTCAGGTTGGCATTTCCTGGCTTCCTCACCATCCACTCTTTCTCTCCCCAGTCTAATTAGTAGATTGGTGGGAGGTAGCCTGAGAAAGGGAAGGCTTTTCCCTGTGTACCCATTTTTGCAGCAATTCAGTCATTTGGGCTTTAATTGGCTTCAGAGGGCCCCTCAGTGCTTTGTCCTTTGTGCATCAGGAACTTAATTACTTAATAAACCAAATGGGAGTCTTTCAAAAGTGTAATGTTAGCGCTTCTCTTTCTTAGAGTACAACTTAGGCCAAGCTGGGGTACTCTAGTTACTGCAAGAGCCAGCCAAAAGCAAATCTGTGAAGCTGGAGAAATTTTGAGTGCTCAAAATTTAGGAGTTCAATTTCATTCTAGGGGTTATCTCAGACTCTTAGGGCCCCTTCCTCTGCTTGTCTCCTGCTCTTGCCATTCCTATCCTGCTCACTCTCTCTGAGCTTTGACTTTTTGTTAGTGATTCTTTTTATTAGAGTATATGTTCTATGTTACATTTCTTTTATTTACTTATTGATTCATTGAACACAAATGGAGTACAGCTATTGTTTCACTGTTTGTACACAAGGTAGAGTCACACCATCTGTGCATTCATGCATGTACACAGGGCAATGGTATCTGTCACACATTCTGTTATTAATTTTATCCCCCACCCACCCCCACCCCTCCCTTCCCTCTATGCTAGCTATCTTTCCTCCATTCTTGCCATCTTTCCCCCCCTCATTATGCATCATCATTCATATATCAGAGAGACCATTCGGCTTTTGGATTTTTGGGATTGGCTGATCTCACTTAGCATAAGAGTTTCCAACATCATCCATTTACCTACAAATACCATAATTTTATTCTTCTTTATGGCTGAGTAATATTCCATTGTGTATATATACCACAGTTTCTTTATCCATTCATCTACTGAAGGGCATCTAGGTTGATTCCATAATCTAGCTATTGTGAATTGAGCCGCTATGAACATTGATGTGGCTGCATCACTGAGGCAATCTGATTTACATTTCTGAGAAACCTTATTCAGTTAATCTGATAAAACATTTTGTAATAATATTAGCAGCCAACACTTACAATGTAAGTTAGTACTTACAGGCATTATCATAAATGCTTTATACTGATTTAAGTTTCTTAATAACTCTATGAGGTTGACACTTACACTTGTGATGTAGATGAAAAAAACCAAGGCCCAGAGAGCTTAAATGACTTGTTTAAGATCACACAGCTAGCAAGCAGCAGAGCTGGAATTTGAATCCAGGATATCTGATACTGGAACCCATGGTCTTCAAAATACCAAGTCATAATGACAACTGTGTTTTGTAATGACTGATAATGGCCTAGTTGTTGAAGCATGTTTGCATAATTTCCTAACCTTTTTCCAGTGTACCAACTCTGGAATTTAACTTGTCATATATCTCATGAGCACCTACTGTGAACTAGATGATATTTTCATCTTAACAGTTGCATTTAATGTCCTAATTCTTAGGAGTGATTAATGTAGACATCATGAAAGCATTAAGGAACAATTAAGTGTTAAATTGCAGAGCAGTGATTATAAGTATACTCACATTTTGGGAGGTGAAGTTGTGCTAGGGTTGGATAGATAGGTAGAGATAAGGGAGGGAGAAAGCATTTCAAGTGGGGGCAACTTTACAAAGGATGCAATTGAGAAGATGAGAAGGGAATGATGAGGAGATAGATATTCCTAGCTGGCACAGTGATTTTCAAGTCTTTATATAAGTAGGATGAGAAACTTGCAAACCTTGTGACTCCGACTCCAACCTTCCTGCCACATCTGCCAAGGAAAATTTCTAGCAGGGAAGAGACACTGTTCTGTAATAAGAGCTAGCATTTTTTAAGCGCATTGTTCTACAACATCTAGGAGGATTTCATTTAATCTTCAAAACAAACTTGTGAGGAAACAGAGGCTCAGAGGTGCTAAGAAACTTACCCAAGGTCATGTATCTTGTAATAAACAGAGCTTGATGATGAACCTAACAGTTTGGCTACAAAAATATGATCTTCATCATAAAGCTTCTGTCCAGACATTATTAGTACAGGCTCTAAGCTCTAAGCTCTTCTCACATTTGTTAGGCTACCATTTATTTGAAAGGATGGGTTTTGTTGTTCTTGCCTATGGCCTAAACCAGATCCTGATAAAATGGCCTATTTGATTTTTTATTCTAGGGTTCAATCTTAGTTTTGGCCATGAATGTCTTTACTACCTTGAAAAATGCAGCAGAGAAAGCCAAAACCAATGCAAAGAGGACCTCTTTCCTAAGTCTGGAGCAGGGCTGGCCTAATTGCCATTGCTAGACTTCTTTGCCATGGACCTAACCATGATCCTATTGGGCCTTATAAGGGACAAGAGCCCTTTGAATTAGATAATTGAGTAGGAATACTTCCTGAAGATAAAGAAGCAATGGAAAGAACAGTTTGCCATATATATATATAAATATATATATATATGCACACACATATAATATATATGTACATGTACATATATGTGTATATATTTATATATATGTATGTATGTATTTTACATACATACATATATATGTATGTATGTATGTATGTATGTATTTTAATCTTTCACCAGAACTCATGCCTTCTAATAAGGTAGACAGATGGGTTCTTGGAGGACATTTTGATTTTCAGCCTTAATGAGTACTTCTATTTCCTAGACTTAAAGAGGATGAAAGGAGTTACCTTTGAGTTTATAGGGCAAAACCACTGTGGCACCACAATTTGTTGCTCTGTTTATGCAAGAGGGCTAATAGTCTAGTTTGTGGTCACGCAGGAGCATTGTTCATTTCTTCAATGGAAGAACACAGTAAAAAGTGCAAAATATCCTACCTGTGAATTTATGTGAGGCTACCCTTCTAATCCTCACCACCTAGGCCCAGTGAGAAGTGAGTTTAGGTCCTTAAAACTTTTGTGAATGTCTCTTTCATGTATGTCCCTCCCCTAAACTTCTGAAATTGTCTTGTGAAAGTGACTTACTTTGATTAAATTTACCAAAGAAGGACAGAAAGTTGCCCTGTATTTTCTGTTTCTCATTTTATGTAACACAGAGTCATATTAGAACACACCTGATAGCAGGGATTTAATAATGTATTCATTATTCCAAATTGGCCCCCACTCAGTAAGTCAACACTAAAACCCTCCTCTCATTATCAAGTGCATCTCTGTTCTCAAAGAGAATTTAAAGTTCTAAGAAAATGTAATACCCCTGTCTCCCCCCAAAATATCCAGAACCAATTTCTCTTTCCATGTTTGTACAGAAATAGACTTTATTTAGTAGGCAGTAGGTGGCATAATAAGCTCTGATGCAGGGAAGCAACATGATAAAAGTGATGTTACAGGATGTTGATCTGACAATAGCATACCTGATTTTAATGGAATAATTCTCACATTGTGCTACAATTGCCCATTTGCTTGCCTTTTTCTCTTGATAGATTGTAAACTCCTTTTGACACACTTCCTTACTCATTGCTATGTCCACTGCTTAGTAGAGAGCTAGTTGAGTGAAGAGAGACTTGAAACAGAAAGATCAGGTGAGGAGCAAGAAGTTGGGGAAGAAGAGAGTTATTGAGAGAGTCCAGATATGTGGAGCAACAAGAACCTGGATGAGAACAGGGATCTGTGAGATTGTGAAGGTATACATATCAGGGTATAATATGGATGATGAAAAGGTGAAGAATTTAAGAGGATGTCAAGATTTCAAAGTTGGAAAATCAGAAAATAGGCCTTACTGTTAAATTATAGGGGAAGATAATGCCTCTTTGTTCCCCTCTTGAGTTCAAAATCAACAGATAAATAAAAGAGAATAAATAGAAGAACAAGATGTATTAATTCTCTGTGAATTATGTGGGTTTTCCTACCCAATAATTGACTCACTAGAACAAATGTAGTCTTCCCTTCCAGGAACACCATTCATTCTGTAAGATTCCCACAGAACTCAGAGGAACCTCAGACATTTCTCAAATCAGGCAGAGGTGAAACAAAACCAGAGGACAGGGGTCAGCCAACTTTTATACAATGTGCCAGATAGTACATATTTTAGTCTTTGCAGCCTTTGTGCTTAGTCTCTGTCACAACTACTTGTCTCTCCTGCTGTGGTGTGAAAAAAATTCACATACAGTAAATAACAGAATGAGTATGGTTATGTTCCATTAAAACTTTATGTACAAAAACAGGTAGTGGTCTGAATTTGGTTCATGAGCTGGAGTTTGCCAAACTCCAGCATAGAAGGAACTGGGTTGAAGTTTCTTCATCAGTCTCACCCATAATTCACACCTTGAGAAAAAGGGAATGGGACTGGAGTCCCAGAGAGACCAGGCATGTTATTGTAGTGGGAACTCTCTCAGGTGGGAATATTTATAGAATAGAAATGGGCAAAAGCTAGACATCAGGGTCTTCCCACCCTCCACCCCCATGAGCTCATTGTTAAACATTTACCAGCACATCTCTGCATGCAGAATGTATGAATGTGGATTTGAAATACAATGCAGGTAGGACCCAGTAGGAGAGTCATCTGCTTGGAGGAGAGAGTTGAAACTTTGAGAGTGGATAAACCTACTGATCATAGGCTAGAAAAGAGTAAGGTAAGTGAAACAAAATATGTGTGGCATATTCACAATTTGGGGTCAGTATAATTATTAGAAAGCAGAAGCTGGGAAGACAGATGGGAGAAATAGAATAAGAAGGGAGAAGCAGTGTTACAGGAGGTGGCCACCACTCACTACCTATGATGTTAGACTCCTCGCCGAACATATCAGTGAAGGACAACTTATGCCTTATTAATTACAAATCAAAAAGTTCTTGTTCTCCCAAATGAGCGATTTTAGTGGAGAGGGCAAAGAGATTCCATGGAGCCTACAGACATTCCAAATGGACCCAAGGTTTCTGTCCCTTTAAGGCTTCTTCCCTGGTCCTGCATGCTGTTTCCATCAAGATCAAGGGTGGGGGTAAAATTTGTAGCAGCTGATGTAATGCCCTTAACACTAATAATTAAAGACTCTGAATTTCACATCATTGCTCTTTAATTCATAAGGACCCTAGCTACTATTGTGGTTTAAAGTCTTGGACTGCAATCCTAGCTGAGAAATATAACAGTGGGGATTCCCCTAAATGAAGGCAGTCTATTAGCTGATTGCATATGCTAGAAATCAGTTGATGGTTATGCTAGCCACAGTATCCTTCTTGTTTTGAGGTGAGGCATCCCCAACTCTAGTAAGAGCCTTGCTCTCTTCCCATGGGATTATGATACTCATAAAATTTTTGCCAGTTTTGTAGTTTAAGTCCTTAGAGCTCACTTTGATCTCTATCCAAGACTGGTTCCTTATAAGGCCCCAGACACCCAAATAAAACTCTTCACTTGCTAATTATGGTCCCTACTCAAGTTGGAGGACACTAGATAAAGCCACATTTAAAACTCCAAACACCAATGCTAGTGAGGTTCACCAAAACTATAATCACTTACCATAGGAATTTGGTCTCAAAATGCCACTCCTTATGTTTATCCCCTGCATTTTCTGGGCTATTTTGGGAATTTTTGAGGCTAAGTTGTCTATAATATTTACCCTGCTTATCTCTAACCAGTTGAGAGCAAACAGAAGGAAGTAGGTATTGATCAATATCTCTCCTTTAGTACCTCCTGTTAGTGATGACAACTAAAATTTATTTATAGTTGGATAGGCATTTTATTTGTATCATGTTACCTAATCCTTATATTAACTCTATTAAATAAATATTATTAATGTTTCCATATTTTAAATGACAAACTTAAGGGGCAGAAATATTTAATAACTTATCCATGTATTGAAGTAGGTGGCAGTCGGGATAAAAACCTTAGTAATCCAAGTTTGTATAATCTACCATCTCCCCTGCTTGTATCTTAAAAAGATTGAAAAAAGCCCAAGATTTTCTGTTAAAGAACAAACAGGGGATATGCCTGAGGCATGAGGTAGATTTGTGCTTCTGACTGCTCCAAATTAAAATTACCTCCAAATTAAAATTCCACCCTCAGAAGGTGGAAAATGGTGAACATCGTCTGCAGTTTAGTCTCTATTCAGAAGGACTTATAGAATGAAGATCTGAGAAAATGCTAGAAAGAAAAGAGATAAGCCCACTTTTATCCTTTCAACAAAGTGACCCTGCCTTCATGTTACTATGGCCCAATTTGTGTTTGATCTTCCTATGGTGGAGAGGAGCAAATACCAGATTCTCCTCCACCTGTCTCCTAGGCATCATAACAGTAGTCTTTCCCCTCCATTGACATTTGAGTTAGGGAATAAATATTCCTCAAGGCCATTGACATGGTGTTTAATCTTTTGGAACCCATAATGATAACATATGAAAAGTGGCTTCTTGATAGTAAACACTTGATTCATGTTAATTCCATTAATAGGCCCAGACTGCTCTCTCTCTCTCTCTCTCTCTCTCTCTCTCTCTCTCTCTCACACACACACACACACACACACACACACACACACACACACAC
>JAJEJO010051411.1:0-16100 GCA_020662805.1 Glaucomys volans
TCCCATCCACATCATTTATGCTCATATTTTAGATTTTTATCATTTTTGTTTAACTTTTTGATCCATCTAAACTTTCTTTTGAAATAAGTTTTAAGGTTGATATGAAATAATTTTTTATAAACCATTTTATTATTGCCCTAAATAACTTAGTAAATATTTTAATTCCTCACCATATCCTTGCACACCATTCTTAATGTATACTGAAAGTACATATATATTTCATTCTCTCATTTAATATTGTGATATCTCCAGAATCATTTTTTCTAACTTTTTAAAGTATATAGTACATAATTGTTATAGTTATGCTCCTATTCAATATATACTAGCATTTCTTACTCCTGTCTCACAATAACCCATTTATCAGATTTTCTGCAACCAACTCCTTCTCCTGTTTTTCCCAATCTCTGGTGACTAATTCTACTCTCAATTTCTGAAATCAACTTTTGCAGATTTATGTATATTTCTGATATATGTATATCAGGTGGTATATTATTTCTGTTCCTGGTTATTTTATTTAGTATAACAATCTCCAGATATATCAATTTACAAGATTTAATTTGCTGTTATGGATGAATAGTATGCCATGTGCATATTTACTAAATATTTTCCTCCACTTCTAAGTTGATGGACACACAATAGTTATCATGGTTATTGCAAATAATGTTGCAATTAACATGTGAGTGTAGAAATTTTTTCAGTATTTCCATTTCCTTTTGATATATGGCCAGTAGTGGAATTGCTGAATCATATGGTAGCTCAGTTTTTAATATTTTAAGGAACAACCATACTGTTTGCCATAGTGGTTGTACTAATTTACATTGTCACCAAAAGTGTGGAAGGATTTTCTTTACTGTTTAATGTTGCCAGCACTTATCTTTAATATCTTTTTTGATATAATACCCATTCTTATGTGAGGCAATATCTCATTGAGTTTAATTTGCATTTCTATTATTATTATTATTATTATTATTATTATTATTATTTAGTTATATTGAAGTATTTTTGTGTGTATCTGTTTTCCATTTGTTTATCATTTGAAAAGGAAAAGGTCTATTTAAGTCCTTTACTCATATTGTGATTGGGGTATAGTTTGGTTTTTGCTAGTAATTTTTTCTTTTCTGCTTGCTTTTTTTTTTTGCTGTTGAATTTTAACATTTCTTTATGTTTGGATACTTATTTAAAAGATTATGGTTTACAAATATTATCCATTTTGCAATTTGATTTTTTACTCCGCACTTTGATTTTTTCTTCTGTTTTTAGTTTTTTAATTGATTCTTTTTAGATATACATAACAGTAGAATGTATTTTGACATATACATACAAGAAGAATACCTTATTTTAATTAGTATCCCATTCTTGTGGTTATACATGACATAGAGTTTCAATGATGATGAAATCATATATAAACATAGGAAAGTTATGTCCGATTCATTCTCCTGTCTTTCCTACCCATCCTCCTTCAATTTCCATCATTCCCCTTTATTTAATCCAATGAACTCCCATTATTCTCTCCCTCCCTTATTATGTGTTAGCATCCTCATATAAGACAGAACATTTGTCATTTGTTTTTTGGGGACTGGCTTATTTCACTTAGCATGCTAGTGTCTAGTTCCATTCATTTACTGACATGTGCCATAATTTAATTCTTCTTTAAGGCTGAGTAGTATTCCATTGTGCATATATATCACATTTTCTTTATGTGTTCATCTGTTTAAGGGCACCTAGGTTGGTTCCATAACCTAGCTATTGTGAATTGAGTTGCTATAAACATTGATGTGGTTGTGTCACTATAGTATGCTGATTTTAAGTCCTTTCGTTATATGCCAGATGGTGGGATAACTGGATCAAATGGTGGTTCCATTCCAAGTGTTCTGAGACTTCTCCATACTTCTTTCCAGAGTAGCTGTACCAGTTTGCTGTCCCACCAGTAATATATGAGTGTACCTTTTCCCCACTTTCTCACCAACATTTATTATTGCTTGCATTCTTGATAATTGCCATTCTAAATGGAGTGAGAAGAAATCACAGTATAGTTTTAGTTTGCATTTCTCTAATTGCTAGAGATATTGAAATTTTTTTCTTGTATTTGTTGACCAATTGTATTTCTTCTTCTGTGAAGTGTCTGTTCAGTTCCTTTGCCCATTTATTTAGTGGGTTATTTGTTTGTTGTAGTGTTAAGTTTTTTGAGTTCTTAATATATTCTGGAGATTAATGCTCTATCCGAGGTACAGATGACAAACTAGAATAAGACAGTGATGCCCTTTTTTACCAAATCAATTCAACCTAGTCCTTGAAACCCTAGCAGAGCAATTAGACCAAAGAAAGATATTAAAGGGATACAACTAGAAAAAGAATAGCTCATACAATGCCTATTTGCAGATGACATGATTCTATATTTAGACAAACCAAAAAAAAAAAAAAAGAAAAGACCAGAAAGCTTCTAGAATTCATAAACAAATTTGGCAAAGTAGCAGGATATAAAATGAACACTCTTAAATCCATTGCATTACTATACACCAATGATGAATCAACTGAAAGAGAAATTAGGAAAATTATCCTATTCACGACAGCCTCAAAAAAGAAAAGTATTTGAGAATCATTCTAATGAAAGAGGTGAAAGACCTCTACAATGAAAACTACAGAACATTAAAGAAAGAAATTGAAGAAGACCTTAGAAGATGGAAAGATTTCCCAAGCTCCTGGATAGGCAGAATTAGTATTGTGAAAATGACCATACTATCAAACGTGCTATACAGATTTAATGCAATTCCTATTGAAATTCTAAAGACTTTCTTCATAGAAAAAGAAAAATCAGTCATGAAATTCATTTGAAAAAGTAAGAGACCTGGAATAGCCAAAGCAATTCTTAGTAAGAAAAGTGAAGTAGGAGGCATCAAAATACCAGACCTCAAATTATACTACAGAGCTATACTAACAAAAACAGCATGGTATTAGCACAAAAACAGACATAATGACCAATGGAACGGAATAAAAGAGAGACAAACTCACATAAATAGAGTCATCTAATATTAGATGAAGACACCATAAACATATATTGGAGAAATGATAGCCTCCTCACCAAATGGTGCTGGGAAAACTGTAAATCCATATGTAGTAGAATGAAATTTAACCTCTATCTTTCATCCTGCACAAAACACAAATTAATACAGAGGTCATGAAAATTTCCTACTTTGTCTTCTATGAGTTTTATGGATTCTGCTCCTAAGTTTAAGTTTTCAACACATTTTCGGTTGGGGTCTGTGTATGGAATAAAGCTTAAATTCATTCATTTTCAAGAAAATTATAGTTATTCTGACTTCATTTGTTGCAGAGTTTATCCTTTTTCCACTACATATTCTTGAGAATTTTACTGAAGCTCAGTTGACTGCATGAAAGTATTCAAAATGTGTGGGTTTTAAACCATGCACCCTTGAAAATCAATGCATAAAAGAATAAATGAGTAAGTATATAAGCAAATATCACAAACAAAAAAATCACAACATTCCAAAATATGTGATACACCAAAAACTGTACTATTAAGTTTATGTGATAAATATCAACACTATAAAACAAGGAAGAGCCACACACACATCTATAATTCCAGGGACTTGAGAGGTTGAGGCAACAGGATCACAAGTTCAAAGCCAGACTCAGCAGAAGAAAGGCACTAAGCAACTCAGTGAGACCCAGTCTCTAAATAAAACACAAAATAGAACTGGGGATGTGGCTCAGTGGTTGAGTACCCCTGAGTTCAATTCCTGGTACCATCATCCCCCTCAAAAAAAGGAAGAGCTCATATAAACAACCTATCTTTATACTTCAAAGACATAATAGTAAAGCAACAATAAGTTGATCCCAAATTAGCAAGAGAAATAAGACAATTAGAATTAGATCAGAAACACATAAAATGGAGAAAATCAATGAAAATGAGAATTGGTGTTTTGAAAAGATAAACAAAATTGACAAATCTTCTGCTAGGCTGTGGAAAAATACGAAGACTAAAATAAAATCAGAAATTAAAAAAGAAGATACATAACTGATGTCACAAAAATCAGGACTGAAAAATGCCTAGAAACATACTACCTGACAAAACTGAATCACAAAAATAATAGAAAATCTAAACAGAACAGTAATAAGGAGGGAGGAGATCAGATCAATAATCAAAAGATTTCCAAGCATAGAATGTTGAAGTGCAGGTTCCTTAACAAAGGAATTCTACCAAACATTCAAAGAAGAATGAATACCAGTCCTTCTTAAACTCTTCCAATAAATTGAGAAAGAGAAAACATTTTCAAACATCACCTGATACCAAAGCCAGCATTTCCCTGACACCAAAACCAGATGAAGACATCACAAGAAAAGAGTATCAGAAGACAATACCAATGTAAAAATCCTCAACAAGAGATGGTTCTTCCTGAATATCTATGAAATACTGAGTCTAGAGCCCCCCCCCAAAAAATACCAAAATATGGAAATGCTCAAGTCCTTTGCATGAAATAGTACACCATTTAACTATCCCTGTGCACAGTTTGTATGATACCTTGATTATGAATACTTTAAATGATTTCTAGATTATGATGGCTAATGTAGTGTCAATAGCATATAAAACATTTTTCTGCTCTAGCATTTCAGGAATAATGACAAGAGAGAAGTCTGTGCATGTTCAGAACAGGCACATCTTATTTTTCTGGGACTTTTCTTATCTGTAGTTGGTGGAATTCTCAGATGTATAACCCATGGATATGGAGGACCAAATGTATTAGCAAACCAAATTCAACAGCTCTTTGAAAGGATTATACGCAATGAACAGGGAGATTTATCCCTCTGATGCAAGGATGGCTTAACATACACAAATCATTAAATATGACACATCACTTTAACAGAATGAAGGATAAAAAAGTCACATGATCTTAAGAGATTCATAAAAAGCTTTGACAGAATTCAACACTCTTTAATGAAAAAAATCCCAATAATTTAGGTGTAGAAGTAATTTATCTTAATAGGATAAAGGCCACGTATGAAGAACATCATATATGAATGATGTAGACTTACATCATACTCAAGTGATTCAACCTGGCATGAAATCAGAAATAAGAATGCCCAATTTCACCACTGCTATTGCAGCCACAAGAACAAAATGGAAAAACTAATATAAAAATTCAATAATGTTGCAACATATAAAATGAAGGTACAATAATAAATTATAAGATACACACTAACAACAAACTATTCAAAGGGAAGTTTAAGAAATTCCATTTAGAATAGTATTGATCAGAATAAAATACTTAAATATAAATTTAACCAAGATTTGTGCATTGAAAAATATAAAACATTCATGAAAAAATTAAGTATACAAAAATTGGAAATATATCCTCTGTTCATGGATTGGAAAACTTATTATTGTTACATGTCCTTAGATCACTTTGGATATCATGACATGTAGCAATAGTAAGTTTTCCAATGCCACCAAAAGGACAAGCAGTAGGAGGAAATATAGGCGGGATGACACCAAACTAAAAATCTGCATGACAAATTAAACAATCAGCAGACTGAAAAGTCAAATACAGAATGGGAAAATACATGTGCAATCCATTCATTTTTAAAGTAGCCTTCATTATCCAATATATAGATTCTAGTGTGGAAAATACTGAAGTCACATAGTGGGATAAAGTTTGAACTTGTGAAGGAAATACACTATGAATATGTTATTAAATGGAAATTAACAATGATATGGATAAGTCATAATAATCTTCAGATATCCATCTTCACACTGTAGTATAGATTGTAATATAGGTAATGAGTAAAATGTATGGTAAGTAGCATACTAAAAGTCTGAGACAAGGCTTGAACTATTTCTACCTGCGCAACAGAGAAATGACATTTTCAGCTCCATAAAACACACAGTGGAAATTATTGTGTTGAGTCAAGATGTAGATACTAAAGATTTGTTTTATAATTTTTAATTATAGTGGTTTTATCCTAATTAAATAAAATTAACAACACCTAATGGTTCATATAATTTCCAAAAATGTGTGCATATTTTATATTGGGTGTAATGAGATATTTGTTCTCTCTTACATAAAATCAGAATTTTTATAATGTATTGAACTCAATTAGGTTGTTTCATCTTTCATAGTTCTGACATTTTATGCTTTTTCTTACTTTCTCTGATATTGACAATGTTAAACAAACACAACTGAAAAATAGTCTCATAAGCACACACACAGACACACACACAGACACACACACACACACACACACACACACACAGAGAAAAAATTCAAACCCAAAACACCTTGGAAAAAATAACTTCAATGTAGATGACAACTCAAGGTGGTGAGTATTTATAAAATTTTACATCAGAGAAAACTAAATAAAGATCTCATCCACCACTTTTATTTTCCATATAAGTAGGCTAGGGATTTCAAGCACTTCTTTCAGGCTACATAAATGTCTAAGGACAAGAAAAAATCTGTATATTTCTTCTGTGATTTTAATCACATCTGAAAAATCTTCAATCATCACTGCAAAATGTTTTAGTGATTTAGTCATGTTCACTGATCAACAAAGCTACAAAAGCAGCAATTCTTTAATATCTGTATTTCATTTTTACAGCTCTCAATTTTACTCAAAGGAAAGTTAATGAGTAAAAGATGAAAAATATATTTCATATACAAATTGTAGGATGAAAAGTCTAAATTAAGAATTGATAGCTACTAAAATGTACACTTTCATACATATGGCAGAATTATTGAGTTGGAGATTGCCCTTTCTATGGACCTCCACACTTGAATATCTCTGATCCAATTTCACCTTCCCTTTTGACTTTGGTAGTGTTTGTCATGTTCAGAAAGGCAACAAAAGGTCAGAGAAGAACCCATAACTAATCATCTCTACTGCTTGTCATTGTGTATGATAAAAAGGAAATTAGAAATATGGAAAATTATTGAAATTGGAAAACTGAGTACTCCTAAAGGAAAGATACCATTTTTATTGTTTGGAGAATTTGTATATTTATTTTATTGTGAAATAATCATTTTAATAACCAAAAATCTGCATTTCATGAGTTACACTTTTAATTTCTTCTTTAATTATATATACATATAAACCAACATTTTATATATATATATGTATATATATATGGAAAACTCATAAACCATATTTCCATATATATATACATATATATATATGGAAAACTTATAACCCATATTTAGGTCATAAAATACAGTTTTGAAAAACAATTTAGGATCATGTGCTGTGTAGGTTATGCTATAAATTATTTCTCATGACTCTTATTTTAGAGTCATACCTAGGTAGTCCCAGTAGTCCTTATAGAAGAATCAAGTACCTTTGGAGAAAAATTAGAGTTAAAACAAAGACTTGAAAAGTTACCTCTACTTTCCTCTGGATTTTATTGTAAATAAAATCCTGAATTCCTCTTCAGTAGAGGGAAATAAAGTAATTCTACTTATTGATGACAGTCCATAAGTAGGAAGGTGTGGACCTAGGTTATACAACTTCCAAGTTGAGCTACCCACTTGGGATGATGTATAATTACATTGTGAACTAACTCACCAAATAAGATTGGACTTTGTTCTAATTGCACTATCAGAATCCTATGGCCAATTCGTAAGATAAAGCTCAGTGTGATTTTCAATGTGAAAACAAAGCTCTTGTTTCTGGATCATAAGAAGCAATTGTAGAGTATGCTACATGAGTGAAACTTAGAAGGGTACCCATTTTTATATTTTTAACCCTTCTTGTTTGTAAATCCACTGGATTCAGTGTTGCACTATCCAGTTCAATAGCACAGACAATGAAGGGATTTTAATTTAAAGAAAAATAAAATTTCCCTTAATTTATGGTTTAAAAAAAAGAAAACTGTTGCTCTTCCTCTTCTCTCTCCTATAAACAAGGCAAGTAAAGTACTTTAGTAAAAAATATTTTATAATAATGTACCAATAAAAAAGAACATTTTATAACTCAACACATAATAAGCTATTTAAATAAATTGACAAAGAATTAAAAACTTATTTTTGCAAAAGATATGAATTGTCAGTGAGCACATGGAATGCTTTCACAATCATTAGACATGAGGCAAAAGAAAGTCTCTAGAATTCTTTAGTTAAATTTACAAAAACAGTACAATCTGCTACTTTGCATGATTTAATAAATTTTTTAAGTTAGCTTCCAGGTTTGTTTTTTTTTCAAGTCAGTAAATCAGGGGACTAGAGGGAGGCTGCATTCCTTGTCCATCTGTACTTCAGGATTCAAGCAGAAGAAATACTATTTTTCCCAGAGGCAAGGAGGCAGCCCTTGCTGTACACTGATCCCCTGCTTCTTACCCCATTCATCCACCACCTTGTGCCAGCATATCACCTGCCCTTTGAGTGTGTGGATCACTCAGTGACTGCTGCCTATCATCTGTCATTTGCCTGTTTGCTCATCTCTTGCCTGCCCATCACCTGTCTTTCAACTATCCATCACACACTGCCCAAGGTCCACCCACTGGTCATCTGTCATTAGCCTGCAGACAGCCCACAGACCACCAGTGGATCACCTGCTGCCTGCTGTCTTGAAGTCCATTGTCACACTCCCCAAAGGTTTGGTTACATGCTGCCATCACCATCTCAGGGCATGGACACCTTGGTCTGGGGACTCAGGCCAGGGCCTGGAGATATACTGGGGTACCTGCAGCTCTGATTGCACCTGAAGTCTTTCTGTTTGGTGTGGTAGTGACCCCCATCTAGCTGCCTCTTTGAATGGTTGCTCCTTTGTGTGAGTGCTTCCCTGGTGGTCCCTCTGCAGGTTGAAAGGGCATTGAGATATTGGGACTGCAGCATGGCAGGGCCTGGGGAAGCTGGTCTATCAGATTGGTGCTGGGTTTGCATAGGCCAGTCTGGGTCTGGGAAGCCTCTGGAAAGTGAATCTAGGGGAAGCTGCCTGGGGGTAGCACAGGTTGAAGAAACTGAAGAAAACTGGACTCTCTCCAGTTCGTGAAACCTGAAGTGTCAAGAGACAGAAGGGGCCAGTTATAATGGATGGGAAGACTGGAAGAGGGTGTGAGGGCATCTTGCTAGCAGTTCCCCGCCCAACTCATCTGGCATCCATTGGACTAGAGCTAACATTAAACTTCAGATAACCTCACCTATTGGCAGAGAAAGGAAGCTGAGAAAAAATTTTTTTGGAAGCCAACAGAAGGAATCATTCAATTTTCCATTGAGACTTTCCTCCTTTTTTTAAAAAAAAAAATTGTTTTGCCCTCTCTCACACTTCCACCATCTTTGAATCCAAATATTGGCCTAAACTCATCAATCAAAAGAAATAGACTGGCAAATTAGATTGTAAAAAAAGACCCACCAATACTCTGCTTTTAAGAAACTCACAACCTGGAAACAACATCCACAGACTAAGGTGAAACATAGGGAAAAAGCACATCACTCATATGAACCACATAAACAAGTAGGAGGAGTCCCCAGTGCAGAGCTTGGGCCTTCCAAAGCCATTTTACAGCATCTCCAGGAGAGAGAAACCCCTGCGGCTGCCTGAGTCCCTAGCACAGAGCTCAGGCCTGCCTGGGCCATCAAGCCCAGTGTCTCCAACACTGAGCACAGGTCTGCATCCCCTCCCCAATTTGGTCTAGTGCTCAGGCCCACACCCTGGCCCAGAGGCTAGCACCTGTGCTGCGACTGATCATCTACCAACACCAGGTTGCCTCTGCCCAGAAGCATTGATCATTCCCAACCCGGAGGTAGTGTGACAGTACCCTTCTTGGGTCACTGCTTGATCAAGCACCTCTCAAACATCAGGCCATTGAAAAATAAGAGGTTTGAACTGTACAGTATATTTCTATCACAGAATGTTTTTAAATTAGTTGTATTACTAAGATTATTCCTAATATACCCACTATATTCCTACCACTATATTCCTAACTTTTTCTTTGATTAATATTCTTGTCACTCTATCTTCCTCTTATATATCCGTTTCCTTGGAAAAACTCTTTTTTCTCACGCTAACAACCTATTTCTTTTAATTCCAATGATATTATTCATATGACATAGTATATCTATAGACTCACTTCTTATTTCATTAGTGTTGTGTCCTATACTCTCTCATCCCCCCTGTTCAACATTAGAAATTGCAGTCCTTATTGCAAACTTACTGGTTATACTGTAGATAACAATTTGAACTCATCTCTGTTTATTAAGACAACACTGTTAGTATCTTAATAGGGACTATTTAGATTAAGGACACATATTGTTTATATGGTGTGCTGCTCATATTGATCTCTCAATTCAAGGGGAGGTATTGAAAATAGGTAGGAACCCTATAAGTCTTTAAGGGGAAACTGCAATCCCTAGGATTCACACTACTAGAGGGGAAGATACATTAGCAACATGAGAAAACATGGGCAGAAAATGTCCCAAACAAACCCAGATAATATACCAAAAGAACTCAATGACAACATAGCAGAAGCATTGTCAGAGGGAGTTGTACATAATTAAAATGATCCAAGAAGTGAACCAGGAGTCAAGAGAGAAAATGTAGTCAATGCTAAAAGAGCAACTGCAGGAAACACAAGATCATTTCAATGAAGAGATAGAGATTCTAAAACAAACAAACAAACAGAAATCCTTGAAATGAAGGTTACAATAAACCAAATTAAAAACTCAATAGAAAGTTTAATCAACAGGCTAAGTCACTTGAAAGACAGAACCTCAGACAATGAATACAAAATATTCAATCTTGAAACCAAACTCAACCAGACAGAGAAGATAGTAAGGAATCATGAACAGAACCTCCAAGAATTATGGGACATCATGAAAAGACCAAATGTAAGAGTTATTGGGATTGAGAAAGGCACAGAGATACAAACCAAAGGAATGAATAATCTGTTCAATAAACTATCAGAAAATTTCTCAAATCTGATGAATGAAATGGATAATCAAATTCAAGAGGCTTATAGGACACCAAATGGACAAAATCACAACAGATCCACACCCAGGCACATTATAATGTAATGTATAATGAAAATACCTAACATACAAAACAAAGATAGAATTTTAAAGGCTGCAAGAGAAAAACATTAGATACCATATATGGGGAAACCAATATGAATATCAGCAGATTTCTCAGCCCAGACCCTACAAGCAAGAATGACCTGGAAAAACATATTCCAAGCCCTGAAAGAAAATGGATGCCAACCAATAATTTTATACCCAGCAAAACTTACCTTCAGATTTGAAGATGAAATAAAGTCATTCCATGATAAACACAAGCTAAAAGAATTCACAAATAGAAAGTCTGCCCTACAGAAAATCCTCAGCAAAATATTCCAAGAGGAAGAAATGAGAAACAACAATGTAAGTCAGCAAAGGGAGGAATTACCCTAAAGGAACAGCCAATTAAAGGAAAAAACAAGTTAGATTAAAACCAAAAATAAGTCAAAATGACTGGGAATACAAGTCATATCTCAATAATAACCCTAAATGTAAATGGCCTAAACTCATCAATCAAAAGACATAGATTGGCAGATTGGATTAAAAAGAAGGACCCAACAATATGTTGCCTTCAAGAGATTCATCTCATAGAAAAACATGCCCACAGACTAAAGATGAAAGGTTGGGAAAAAACACACCAAGTACATGGACTTAGAAAAAGGCAGGGGTTTCCATCCTCATTTCAGGTAAAGCAGACTTCAAGCCAAAGTGAGAAGGGATAAAGAAGGACATTTCATACTATTAAGAGAAGCATAAATCAGCAACACATGACAATCATAAATATTTATCCACCAAACAATGGCACATCCATGTATGTCAACCAGATCCTTCTCAATTCCAGGAACCAAATAGACCAAATCACAATCATACTGGGTGACTTTAACATTCCTCTCTCACCATTGGACAGATACCAAGCCAGAATTGAACAAAGAAACCATAGAACTCAATGACACAATCGCTAATTTAGAATTAACAGACATATATAGAATATTCCATCCACCAAAAAGCTAATACATTTTCTTTTCATGGATCCTTCTCTAAAATAGACCACATGTTATGCCACAAAGCTGCTCTTAGCAAGTATAAAAACATGGAGATACTACCTTATATTCTATCAGACCATAATGGAATGAAATTAGAAATCAATGACAAAGTTAAAAACAGAAACTACTTCAAAACCTGGAGATTAAATAATATGCTATTGAATGATGCATGGATAACAGAAGACATTAGAGAGGAAATAAAAAAATTCTTAGAGGTCAACGAGAACAAAGATACAACATATCAAAATCTCCGGGATACTATGAAAGCAGTGCTAAGAGGAAAATTCATTGCAGGGAGTGCATTCAATAAAAGAATGAAAAGTCAAAAAATTAATGACCTCACATTACAGCTCAAAACCCTAGAAAAAGAGGAACAGATCATCACCAAAAGTAGTAGAAGACAGGAAATAATCAAAATCAGAGCTGAAATCAATGAAATTGAAACAAAAGAAACAATTCAAAAAATTGACAAAACAAAAAGTTGGTTCCTTGAAAAAATAAACAAAATTGATAAACCCTTCGCCACACTAATAAAGAGAAGGGGAAACTCCAAATTACTAAAATTCATGATGGAAATGGAAATATTACAACAGACACTATTGAAATGCAAAGCATAATTAGAAGCTATTTTGAAAATTTATACTCCAACAAAATAGAAAACCTGGAAGACATCAACAGGTTCCTAGAGGCATATAAACCACCCAAACTGAATCTGGAGGACATACACAACTTAAATAGATCAATTTCAAGCAATGAAATAGAAGAAGTCATCAAAAGCCTACCAACAAAAAAAAGTCCAGGACCAGATGGATTCACAGCCGAGTTCTACAAGACCTTCAAAGAAGAGCTCATTCCAATACTCCTCAAAGTATTTCATGAAATAGAGGAGGAGGGAACCCTTCCAAACTCATTCCATGAAGGTAATATCACCCTGATACCAAAACCAGAGAAGGAAACATCAAGGAAAGAAAATTTCAGACCACTATCCTTATGAACATAGATGCAAAAATTCTTAAGAAAATTTTAGCACATCGCATACAAAAACATATAAAAAAGATAGTGCACCATGATCAAGTGGGTTTCATCTCAGGGATGCAAGTTTGGTTCAGCATCTGGAAATCAATAAATGTGTAGGGACACACCTTAAAATGGTGACCACATTAACAACACCCTCGGGGCAAAAGCCTCCCCCACTCGTGGTACCACCAAGGTGGCGGCCCAGGATTGGCTCATTCAACTTCCATGAACCTGAGCAGCTTTACATCTTAGCAGACCTCTGCCCTGCAGGCCTTGCTGTATACTGCCTGTGCTGTTGACCTTTAAAATGATTGGCCCCCGCCTGTATCTCCTCCCCTCGCTCCCTTTTCATATACCTGTTTCACCTCTCCATTAAACTGAGATACTGCTCGACAGACTCCTGGCTGGTTTGCGTTTTTCAGCCGTCAACACTCACCATCCTGTTTGACCCCGTGCCCCCTCTGGCTGGTCCAGGGTGGGCACCCAACCTTTGTTGTTCGGTGCGGAACAACAACTGGTGCCCCTTGTGAGGAACAAGGGAACTTCGTCTGCAAGCAATCGGTTCGTTCGCGGGTGAGTGTACTCCCATTGAGATATGGGAAAGTCTAGCCCCAGGTATGACCCCTCCCTAGACTCCCTCCAGGTACTCCTTAGGAGCCGGGGGTTAGAACTTTCAGATAGTCAAGTTTTTCAGACCTGGAAGGTCCTCGTCAGGATAGCCCCATGGCTTCCGGAGGCTAATTTATTTGACTGGGACACATGGGACAGGATTGAACAACTCCTTCATAAAGCCCAAATTCATAGAGGAGAAATTTCTCCTCTCGGGGCTTTTCCTACCATCGCGTCCCTTAAGAGCTGTTTTCCACTCCACCCTGGTCGCACCGTAGGCAGAGATCAGGGCGCCCCTGAGGTGATGCAATCTCAGGAAAGCGGCCCGAAACTTTCTCCACTTGATGAACCGGGAGAATCCTCTCAGGAGCCCAAAGCAGAGCCTTTTGATCCATTTGACTCGACTCCTTGGCCACCTCGAGAGGAGGTTGCCGAGTCTCCAAAGTCACGCTTACCTGAGAGCATTTCCCCCTCTAATCCTTTCCGAGCTTCGTCAGCCCCTCCCCCACCATATCCGCCCAGCGCAGTAAAACCGCTTAGCGCAGGCCCGGGGCCGCCCTTCTCCTCCGCCTCGGAGGCGTGTCACCTTTTTCAATTTGAACAGGGAAGGGCTTGCCATCCTAATTACAGGGACGATCCCTCCTTTGAGGCAATACGGAGGGGGGAACCTAGACCTTCTTTATGGCCACACCCCCAATCCTAAAGGCCACTGCTCACCTGGAGCCTCTAAAAATCAAATGGCTTCCGGGCCCTCCCATTTGGATCGAGCAGTGGCCTCTTCTTCAACATAAACTTAAGCAACTCCATTTATTAGTTCAGCTACAGTTGGAGGCGGGCCATCTCAGACCATCTGTTAGCCCATGGAATTCCCCTGTTTTTGTTATTCAAAAGGCCAATGGTAGTTGGAGATTCCTACATGACCTCAGAAAAATAAATGAAAGAATGTTGCCTTTTGGTACCCCTCAGAGAGGAGTTCCCTGGATTCCCGCTATTCCTAATCATTATCATCTCACAGTTATTGACATTAAAGACTGCTTTTTTTCCATACCTTTGAGCCCTGAATATTCTGAAAAATTTGCCTTTTCCATTCCCTCCCCCAACTTCGAGGGCCCAGATCAAAGATTTGAATGGACAGTCTTACCGCAGGGGATGGCTAACAGTCCCCCCATGTGCCAGTTTTTTATATCTAAGATCCTAAGCCCTCTCAGGCAGAAAGATCTTCTATTATATGTTTACATGGATGATATTATCCTTGGGGCAAAACAAAGTGATCAATTAAACCACCTCTTAAAATCATGCCTCCGTTTACTTCATGGACTGGGATTTCAAATTGCACCTGAAAAGGTCCAGAAGCTCCCCCTGTTTAAGATTTTGGGATCCATTTTAGAACTGGACGTGGTCTCTCCAGTAAAGCCTCAACTCCAGGTACAAAAAAGTTACTCTCTTCCCAGCTCCAAAAGCTTCTTGGAGAGATTAATTGGATGAGGCCATGGATCTCTATTCGCACGGAGGAGCTTACCCCTCTTTTTGAACTCCTCCGGGGCACAAATTTGTCCTCAAATATTACACTAGATAGCACACACATGGATACTCTTCTTAAAGTTCAGGAGGCCATTGATTACTCCTGTCTGAGGAGGTATGATCCCTCATTGCCTTTAACTTTCTATATTTTTAGTGGGAAGTTTCTCTTCACTGGTCTTCTAGCACAAGATGGAGACCCCATACATTGGGTTCATCTGTCTGTTGGGGGTGTCCCCCGAGTCTATGCCATGTTAGACCAACTTGCAGATTGCATAACTAAGGGGAGAGATTTGTCTCTTCGCCTCTTTGGCCTTCAACCCCACGCCCTCATTGTTCCATTCAGACTAACTGATTTCACATGGCTGCAGAGAAACAACAATCGCATCGCGATAGCCATGGAGGGATTTTTTGGACAAGTAGATTGCCATTACGGCCCCTATAAATGGATGAATTCTTTTTCCCAGCTAGATTGGGTGCCACCTAAACTGTTCTTGCCTAACGCTAATCCCTCTTACCCCACAGTCTTCTCTGATGGGGGTAAAAGAGGTGCAGCTATAGTTATTTTTCCCCCTTTACAGGAGGCTGGGATCAACCCCCGTGGACTTACTTCAAACCATTTATGGCAAACAGATGTCACTCATTATACTCCCTTTGGAAAGCTTAAATATATCTTTGTAACTGTTGATACCTTTTCCCATGCCTGCTGGGACACAGTTCATGCTGGGGAAAAGACAAACATGCCATAAGCCATTTCTTACAATGTTTTGCTGTCCTTGGTCTGCCCAAACAACTTAAAACTGATAACGGCCCTTGCTTTGCTAGCAAATCTTTCTCAGCATTTGTAGAACGCTGGAACATTCAACATTCTACGGGTATACCACATAATCCCACCGGACAGGAGATTATAGAA
>JAJEJO010051415.1:11208-41350 GCA_020662805.1 Glaucomys volans
GCCCGCCCCGGCTGCCAGGGCCGCGGGCCCGCGAGTCCCGGCGCGGAGTGAGGCGCGCGCGGGCCGTGGGGGCTGGGCCGAGGCGGAGCGCGAGGCGGCGGCGGCGGGAGGCGCCGCGGGACGAGGCAGCGGCCCCCGCCCCCCGAAGCCCGTCCCCGCGCGGGGCTGGGAGCGCAGGGCGGGGAAGCCGCGGGGCCGCGCCACGTCCCTCGCCCGCCCCGGAGCGGGTTTTGCAGGCGGCTCCAGGCTGGGGGCTTTTGTGTCTGCGACTCGGGAGCGGCGAGAGCGCAGACCTCCTCCTCAGAGGGCGCTGTGAGTGCGCCGCCAGGGCCGCGCCGCCCGCCTCCTGCCTCCCCTGTCAGCGGCTCCCGAGGCGGCGGCGGCGAAGAAGAAGGAGTGGGAGGTGGCGGTGGCGGCGGCGGCGGCGGCGGGTTCGTCCTCGCACATGCCGGCCCTGGGCTGGGGGCCGCCCCCAGGCCGCGCTCCGGGCCGCCGCCGCTGAGCCAGGCGAGCCCCCGCACGCTGCCTCGCCGCCCCGAGGCCTCGTCCTCCTCCCAAACTTTGCAAAGTCGGCCCGCGTCCCCGCCGCCCTCGGCTGCGCCTGGGCGCCGAGGCTCGCCTCACCGCCGCAGCGGCCCCGCGAGGAGGAGGAGCCGCCTCCGCCGCATCAAAGAGACCGAATTCCCGCGGCCTGGGGGGGAGTCATGCTTGACGGTCTGTAATGTCAGCAGAACAGGAGAAGGATCCCATTTCGCTGAAGAGAGTTCGAGGTAACCGAGAAGGGCGCGGGACTGGGGGGACCCGGGTGAGTGCGGTGCGCGGGGCCGCGTGCCCGGCCGCCGGGAGGCCACGGGGCTCGGTCCGGGCCTAACTCCGCGCAGCCCGCGTCCCGCCCGCGCCCCGGGGCCGAGCTGCGGTCTCGGACGCGCTGCCCCGGCGCCCGCTCGCCGGTAGACACCCGCACGGAGCCCTCGCCTAGCGACTTTGTGTTGGGAGGCAGTTGCAGCCGCACTCAGCATCCCTTCATACCCCGCTCCTCTCCCGCCTCACCTCATCCTCGACACTCAGCACAATAGGCACCTCAGAGGGTGAGAAAGAGACACCCCTGGCAGAGACCTCGAACGATGCCCCCCCCCAAAAGTAAGTTGGATTGCAGGAGAGTTGACGCTCTTGAAGGTCTGCAGGCTTCTGCGTCTCTCCTAGCGCTTCACGAACCCCCCCCCTCCCAAGACTACAGATATTCAGTTTGCTTTCCTTAAGATTAAGAGAAGAAACTATAAATTCACAAGGCATTTTCTTCATTGCTTTATGAAAAATCATCTGATCAGTTTTATGCATGATAGGTTGTCCTCTTTCTTGCGAACTAGTTAAGAGTTGTACTGCGTGCGGTCTTACTAAGAAAAATCCGAACCAGGTACTAGACAAAAGATACTGCATGCAAGTTCACAAACACCACATGCCATCTGGAAATTTGTGGATACTTTCCAGCTCTTATGCCCAGCTGTCAATGGAGTTCAGACTGAAAGTCTCCAAATCTGAGTGATGTTTGCTCACTGAACAGATATTTATTGAACATCTACTTTGTGCTAGACACTGTTCTTGTCTCTGAGTATAGCAGTGAATAAAGAAAATAGATGATCTTCACCCAGAAGGTGTTCCCACTCTTACCGGTGAAACACTTTACAAAAAGGATAGAATGTCAAATGGTAAGTAGTGCTGTGACAAAAAAACAAAACAAAACCCAAAACAACAAATTTACAAAAAAAAAAAAAAAAAAAGGGCAGAGAAAAGGGATAGAAAGCATGAGTGGGCCTGGGTGCTGTGGCGCAAGCCTGTAATCCCAGCCCCTCAGGAGGCTGAGGCAGGAGGATGGCGAGTTCAAAGCCAGCTTCAGCCAAAACGAGGTGCTAAGCACCTCGGTGAGACCCTGTCTCTAAACAAAATACAAAATAGGGCTGGGATGTGCTTTAGTGGTTGAGCACCCCTGAGTTCAGTCTCAGATACTACCCCTCCACCCCCCAAAAAAGAAAGTATGGGTGGGGAGGAAGGGTTTATATGGGGAGGTGATGTTTGATCCAGGACCTAAAGGAAACTGTAGAGTAGACCCTTATGATACCTGTGGGAAAAGCACTGTCAGCAAAAGGAACAGAAAATGCAAAGACCCTGGGTTTGAAATATACCTAGGTGTATTCAAGCAAGAGCAAAGAAGCTATTGTAACTGGAGCAAAGTTACAAGAGAAGAGTAGTATGAGATGGGCAAAGGGGTGGAATGATTGTGTATTGAAAGTCCTTGTGAACCATTTAAAACAGGCTTTTACTCTGAGATAGGGACAGGACAGTTTTGCGCAGAAGAGTGATTGATCTGACATTTTTAATAGGGCTTCTCTAGCAACTGTACAGAGACAATATTGTAGAGGACAAACACTAAAGGAGGGAGACTAGTTAGGAGGCTATTGAAATAACCCTTTCATCCAAAAAAAGGATAAATAGCTTTATAAATCAGTAAGTAATAAGGTAAATTTTAATTTGACTTAGGTAGTATAGAGATCAAAAACTATAGTCATTCACTGATATTTTATGCAGTGTGACTGCAGATTTAACATACACAGAACTGGTTTGTGACACACTAACAATGTGATCTCCAAGATCTCCACTCAAGAGCCTTTAGGTAGAAATTGATTTTCTCAGTCCTTAAAAAGAACCCAAACAAACCCATAATTTACAGTATTGTTTTTAAAGGCTTAATATCACAACCTTTCATTTGGTGACATATTTTAACCTTCTGTTTGTGGTTGAGAGTTGCCAAAGCCTGGCGCAGTAGTGCATGCCTATAATTCCAGCAGCTCAGGAGGCTGAGGCAGAAGGATCACAAATTCAAAGTCAGCCTCAGCAACTTAGACCCTATCTCAAAATAAACATGACTGGGATGGGTCTTCATGGTTCAGCCCCCTTGGGTTCAATCCCCCATACCAAAAACAATAAAAAAATTGCCAAAGCCCTTAAGAAGTGGGCCTTTCTGATATACAATTTTTTCCTTGAGATTTTTGCTGTATTATTTTGCCTATTATTATAAATTGCTTTGGAATCTAAGGAAAAGAGCTATCAAGTTTATACTTTTGAACTCAATTATCGGCCTTAATCAAATGTAATTCTAAGTAAAATGGATGAATAATTTATTGTAGATCAAGAACACAGATATATCTTCATTTTATACCAACTGCTGCATTTAAGTCTGATGCCTTACCTATTGGGATTTGACTCAGGTGTCAGATAAAGAATATTCTAAGAGTTAAGTACCAGAATAAAAGACAAAACACTTTTTTTTAAGTCAATATTTTTATTTTATGGAGAGGGTTTTTATAAGTCATTTTCTAATAATTAACACTTTAAAAGACATTTTTTAGGTTATTTCGTAACCCACACAATGTACCAGAATATCCTGAAACACAGTTCTGTTGAACTTCACTAACCTGGAACTTTTTGTTATTTGCATCATCAGCTGCATGCAAGTTGTGTTTGTAGGGTGCAAACTCTTGAGCAGTACTTCTCAAATTGTTTCTCACCCACAGCCAAATCTTTTTAAATGGTTCTTTATTTCATGTGTATTACAAAAAACAAAAACAAAAACAAAACCCTTGAATCCTCTTGCTTATACATAGGCATAAATATTTTTCAATTTAAATGAATTATTTAAAGAGTGAGATTATAGGTGGAACTCAGATTTGACCCAATTATGACAACATTAATGACTGAGGACTTTATCATAATATGCTCCATGGACTAAAAGCATCATAATCACCTGTTGTACTTATTAACTATAGAATCCTGGATCCACAGAATCAATCAATCAGGGAATTTTTTTTGCATCTTTAATGAGATCCCCAGGTGTTCCTTATATACACAAAAATTGAAAATTATGGCTTATAGACTTAATTGCAAAGGAGAGTGGACCAGAAAAAGCTGATTTGTGGTTTTCCAAACTTTTCCTGTTGTAATAACATTAGAGTCCGATTAATTAGTGACACAATATCTTACTCATATTTTTCCCCAGTGCTTACCACTCTTTACTTTATCTCTCTGCTCTTGATTACAAGACAAATTCATAAAGACATACTATATCTTAGTTATCTTTTCAGTTGCCTTGGAATTAGTAAGTGAAGGAGTAAATACATTAATTAATTCAATAATATCTTTATGCTGTATTCTAATAATCCATAGCACCTCATACTGCCAAAGCTTGCCCTTTTCCCTTAGAATGTCACCTGTAATCCTTATTTTAATAAACATTCCCATTCTCTAGTATTCTTGGAACTCTTTTAGATGTTGATCTGTACGCAACATTCATTTCTTTATTCAACATGCATGTATTAAGCAGTCACAGTGCCAGATTGTGGGAATACATTGATTAAGACATGACACAGCCAGGTGCAATCGCACATGCCTATAATCCTGGTGACTTGGGAGACTAAGGCAGGAGAATCACATGATCAAGGCTAACCTTAGCAAATTTTCAAGACCCTGCTTCAAATAAAAACTAAAAAGGGGTGGGGATGTAGCTCAGTGGTAAACCACCCCTGTGTCCAGTCCCCAATACCAAAATAAAAAAGAAGACTTGATGCCTATCCTCAAGAAATTATCACCTTAGTACAGGACACTTGACACTGTGGAACAAGTGCCTAACACATGGTAGGCCTTAGAAAATAATAATTAATTAATGAGTTATCCTTTTTGTACCATTTCAATTTTCCCCACTCCTTCTACACTGGATTCTTCTGTAAATCTACAAATTATTTTAAGGTTTTTTTCAATGAAGTAAAGTTAAAAGACACTAATAGAAACTTTGAGTGTTCATAACTATTTAAAGGAAATAAAGGAACATGTAATCCATCTTTAAGGCAGTCAAGAAAGGCCTTGAGAAAAGTTTTAAGATATAGTTTGTGTTCTTTTGTGTTAAGTGATGTAGAAGGAACATTAAGGAGGAAAAGGAATGAGAAAAGGGTCTAGGAGGTCCCTGGGGATTTTGAGAAGGCAGTTTTGGGAGGGAACTACATTTCAAAGCATTGATGATTAATGTGCTAAAAATTAAATGGTGAAGATGTGGCTAGAAAGAAGTGTGGTAGTAGAAAGATGTAACAAATAGTTTGAAAAGAGTCAAAAGAAAGTTTCTATGGGTGTCTTTTTTATCTTTCATTGAAAAAAAAAGACTTTAAAACTTTTTGCAGATTTACAGAAGAAACCAATGTAGAAGGAGAGGGAAAAACTGAAAAGGTATCAGAAGGATTACTCGTTAATTAGTGAAGCATTCAGTACCTCTCTATCATGTGCTAGGCACTCACTGTTCCAGTAGTTTGGGATGAGAGAGACAAGGGTCCTATTTTCACATATTGGGTCTTAGAGCTTAGAGAAGGGTAAGATTGGCAACAAGGATACTTATGGAGGATTTGTCTTAAAGAATAGAAGAACACAGAAATTTAGAGATGCAGAAGGAGTTTGAGGGCAATCATCTCATATGGAATGCTTTTAACCAGATTAAGAATGACATAGGGGAGATAAGGATGAGTTTAGAAATGTTATAAAAATAGTAAAACTGGACTATAAAATATAGACTATCTTAATGGAATGAGTCCATGGAGGATTTGGATTAAGCTTAGATGGAACATAATTTATGTAGTCACAGAATCAGGAAGGAAAAGCTAATGAAAGAAAGGCTAAAGGAAAGGTTTAGTTTTTGTTTTTAAAGTTGGTTCATGGAAAGGGTAAGAAGGTTATCAGGAAAGGAGTTTGGTTTTAAACACATTGAATTGATACCCCTCTGGGATGTTCCCGTGTATGCAATGGATATTCTGACATGGTTTGGTACTGAGGCCAGCAATAGAGATCTGGAAGTCGTTAATAAACAGGTGAATACTAATTAATGTCTTGGGAGCACATGAGCTCACCCAGGAGACAGTAAAAAGTGAGAAAAGCATCAAAACCATGAACTTTGGAAACACTAACACCTATCCAACAGAAGGGAAATGAAGACCCTGAAAAGCAGAATGTGAAGGAGTTGTCTAAGAGGTAGGAACAAAATTGCAAGAAAATAGTGTCACAGATACAAGGAAGAGTAGATAGGAGCAGATTTATGAGGGTTACAAATGAATTTTGCTTTTAACATGCTGAACAAAAGGTATCTGTCTCTGAGATGATCAATATACTCTTTCTCAAGTATCTCCTGACCATGATTTGTCCAGTGGCCTAAACTCATTTCCCAACACTGTCCCAAAGTCCTGGAATATCTGTCTCCTTAATGTTTTGAGCCCATTGCCTTCTTGATCTTTCCACAATCAATCTTTAGGTTTTTTTTTTTATCTCTTTGATACTTATAGTAACCCTCTCCCTAGTTTCCTGACTTCTCCTTTTGTCCCTCTTAATCCATCCACATTCTCACTTCTAATGATAACTACCTTCTGCTGAGCACTCAACCAAGTACTTTTCTAAGTGTTTTAAATAGATCACTTGCCTTAATTCTCTTAGTAACCGTATGAATTAGATGTTGTTATCATTCTAGCTTTACATTAAAGGAGGTGATCCTCAAAGAACATGTGCTTTGGTAACATTCAAGTTTGCCCAGTTACTAAGTCAATGGTCAAGAACTTAAACTCTAGCGCCTGAGATCTTAAATACTGTGTTCCATTGCCATAGTACTCTAAAACCATTTACTCTTTTGTAAAATTATTCAGTGGTTCTTCATTACTTTGAGGATAAAAATCCAGCTTTCTCATATTGGCACTCTTTTGTTTGGACCAGGCCTACTATTTAGTTCTTCATTCTTCACATTCCATGAAATAGTATCCTTGGAGCTTGAGCTGTGACTCAGTGGTACAGTGCTTGCCTAGCATGTGTGAAGCACTGGGTTTGAATCTCAGCACCACACATAAATAAAATAAAGGTCTATCAACATCTAAAAAAATTATTAAAAAAAAAAAAGAAATGTTATCCCTTAGTTCCTATGCCTCAGTCCCAGAATGTTCATACTTCCTTTCTAGATGTTGTCATGGTCTGTCTTGCCTTTAAAACTGTGCATTCCTTCTGCTAGATATGCTCTCTGTTTTCCCCACTTTTGATAAGATATTCATTTTCAAAGCTTCAGCTCAGGTGAAATGTCTTCTCCAAACTCTTCCTCCTCAAGATCAGGGTGTGCAGGCTTTGTGTTCCCTCAGTATCCTATGCTCATCTTATAATATTTATCACATTAAAGAATCTCAAAAAAAAAAGGAAAGAAAGGAAAATTGTTTCCTATAGAATATGAGATCCTTAAAGGGAGGATTTCTTCCATATACTTAGAAGATCAACAAATATTTCTGAAATCTAATTTGATGAACATTAACAAAAAGGTTTTCTTTTTCCAGTGGTAGAGAGAACTTTCCTCTTGGGATGATGATAAAATTCACTCTTCTACCATTCTTACTCCAGGCAACAAGGGGTCTAAACCTTCTTTACCATCAAGGTTAGTCTTAAACCATGGTCAAGAATGATTCCAGGTCTTTTTTCTTGGTCCCAATCTCTACTGATATGCTAGTTGCAATAACAAGGAATAGTGTAGTATTTTGACTCTGAGCCTGACTACCAAAGTTATTACAATTTTTTTTTTTAAGATGTGTGGTCCTTGGCAAGTTACTTAACTTCTCTGTATCGGTTTCCTCAGCTACAAAATGAGAATAATGGTACTCATTTCATGGAGCTGTTTGAAGGATTGAGTGAGTTAATATATATAAAGTACTTATAATGTTGTCCGGCACATTGTAAGTTTTCATTTTTTTATAGAATTATAAATCAAGGTCTGAATGATACTTTCAATAATGTGATCAACATCCACTTTTATATATATTTAATCAGTCAGTCAAAAAGTATAAGTACCCTATAGGAGATTCTTTTTTATTTTGATTAGGGTGGTCATGAAGAGAATAGAAATTCAAGTCCCCCCCAGGAAGAAAGCAGTGAATAAAAAAATTTAACAGAAACCTCAGATTTCACAATTTTACTGGAAAAGACAAATATTGAATACTTGTGAATACTGCAGCTTTGTTCCCCATGATTTATGAAGATTTTTTGTCTAAAAAGTTGGCTGATCTTATAATCAAATGAGGTTTTGTTTAATAGAAGTTTTTATTTTCAAAGGCATTATTGCATAGTCAGCTTCACACATGAATACTGCCTATCTGCTCTCCTAAACTTTACCTCTGTAAGCAATCTTAAACCCTGTTTTACTTAGCAATACAAAGATCATTACTTTAGGGATAACAGCACAGGAAACTTAAGTGTTTGAAACCTTTAAACACTGATGTGAGGGGTTTCTAAATTTCATATTACATGCCCAGATTGATCCAGGTTCTGGGTATCATGTAGTGGATACTACATGCATTCTATTTTATTTTATTTTAGTACCATGCATTTTATTTATCTGTTTATTTTTTTTATTGGTTCTTTTTAATTATACACGACAGTAGAATCCATTTTGATATAATTATACAGCAGGGACTATATCTTTTTTTTCACAATGTAGATTCACACGATTCATATAATCTTACATATACATAGGGTAATACTGTCTGTCTCAGTCTACTATCTTTCCCTCCCCTACCCCCTCCCATCCCATTTTCCTCTGCACTATCCATACTTCCTCCATTCTTTTCTTATCCCCCCATCACCCCCCCCCATTATGTATCAGCATCCACTGATCAGAGAAAACATTCGGCCTTTGATTTTTTGGGCTTGGCTTATTTCACTTAGCATGATATCCTCCAACTCTATTCATTGACCAGCAAATGCCATAATTTTCTTCTTCTTCATGGCTGAGTAATATTTCATTGTGTATATATACCACAATTTCTTTATCCTTTCTTCAATTGAAGGGCATCTAGGTTGGTTCCACAATCTAGCTATTGTGAATTGAGCAGCTATGAACATAGATGTGGCTGCATCCCTATACTTTGCTGATTTTAAGTCCTTTGGGTATAAACCAAGGAGTTGGATAGCTAGGTCAAATGGTAGGTCCATTCCAAGTGTTTTGAGGAATCTCCATATTGCTTTCCAGAGTGGCTGCACCAATTTGCAACTTCACCAGCAATGTATGAGTGTGCCTTTTTCCCCACATCCTTGCCAACACTTATTATTGCTTGTATTCCTGATAATAGCCATTTTAATTGGAGTTAGATGAAGTCTTAGGGTGGTTTTAATTTGCATTTCTCTAATTACTAGAGATGATGAGCACTTTTTCATATATTTGTTGATCACCTGTATATCATCTTCTGTGAAGTGTCTGCCCAGTTCCTTAGCCCATTTACTGATTGTGTTCTTTGTATTTTTGGTGTAAAGTTTTGTAAGTTCTTTATAAATTTTGGAGATCAGTGCTCTGTCTGAAGTGTGTGTAGAAAAGATTTTTTCCCACTCTGTAGGCTCTCTTTTCACATTATTGATTGTTTCTTTTGCTGAGGAAAAGCTTTTTAGTTTGAATCTGTCCCATTTATTGATTCTTCCTTTTATTTCTTGTGTCTGGGAGTCATGTTGAGAAAGTCTGGGTCCTAAGCCCACATGAAGAAGATTCAGGCCTACTATTTCTTAGAAATAGTATTTAGAAATCTATTTACTACCATGCATTTTTGTTTGTTTGTTTGTTTTTGGTACTGGGGATTGAACCCAGGGGCACTCAACCACTGAGCCACATCCCAGCCCTATTTTGTATTTTATTTAGAGACAGAGTCTCACTGAGTTGCTTAGGGCCTCGCTAAGTTGCTGAGGCTGGCTTTGAACTCGCGATCCTCCTGCCTAAGCCTCCCAAGTGCTGGGATTACAGGCATGCGCCACCGTGCCCGGCTACCACCATGCTAAAAAGAAAATAGTGGCACTTTCATTTCAGTTACATAAGGCCATTTTGCCAAATGCTTAGTGAAATTTGTATAATACTGTATTCACAGGTTGATTCATGATATTTACATTCCATAGTAGAGATCAATATTAGAAAAGTACGTGTTTCAGATGAAGATAAAGCTGTTAGATAAGATGTTTGTGCCCATAGTGAATGATAGAATAAATTGACATTAGATTTCAGACTTGTGTGCTATAATGAAAAACTGATATTTGAGTGTGAAACAACTATGTTGATATTTCTGGATATTAGATATTTTGGTAGGATTTTAAATGCTATGCAGCTATAACGAGTGAGCTTCAGGTATAGTTTGATCTCAAGGAAAGCAAAATGTGGACTAATGTTTGAGTGTCCACTGTGTGCCATGCACTTTACATGGTTAGTATCATTTAATCAATGTAAAATGCATAATTAAGCTAAGCTGGCTTGGAATAATGAAGCGATTCCACTTAAAAGAAAACAATATTTATAAAGTATTTCTAAAATAATGGAGTTACATTACTTATGAGATATACAGTTGTCTTAACTTGGGCTACTATAACAAAATACCATAGGCTGAGTAACTTAAAACAATGGATATTTATTTTTCACAGTTCTGGTGCCTGGGAAGTCTGAAATTAAGGTGACATTAGATTGAGTTCCTAAGGACCTCTTTTTGGCTTATAGACTGCTGCCTTCTCACATAGCCTTTCCTCTGTATGTATATGGTGGTGAGAGGACTTGTGTACACATGGAGAGAGCGAGCTAGCTCTCCTTATAGGGCTACTAATTCCATCATCAGAGCCCAACCCAAACGGCATAATCTAAATCTAATTACCTCTCAAAAGTTCCCACATCTTAATTGGCTTAACCCCTAACATTGGGGTTAAGCCTTCAACATAAGAATTTTTTGGAAAAAATTCTGCCCATGCAGTCAGTATGATAAAGTGAGATTAAAAGATGATTATTTAAAATACATAAAAGGCCTAAAGTAAATATTTCTCATTTATTTAAGTAAAAATTACAGATAGGAAAAAGTTGCACATTGAATTTATATCAAAGAAATTCTTAACTTATAACATCTTTGGATGGGAAAAAATTCTTCATTTACTAGATTGGAATCTCATACAATACTATAGGGAAAGATGCAACTTTAGCTTCTAGCTTATAAAGACTAAAAGAGGTAAGAGTAGTTTTTGCTTAATTAGGGTTGACAGGCATAATGTGGTGTGATCATGTTGATAGATAAAACTCCTTCACTTTCTTAGATTTCTTGTTCCACTTTTGCCATTACCCTTTCCCTCTTATGTTCCTCTTGTGCGTTCAGAGGGTGCTCAGCACATAGGAGTAAAGAGATGAAATGAAGAAATTCAAATATTAACAAAAGGTTTAGAGTGTTATGAGAAGTGTGGCAGTCCCTTTTGGCTGTGTGCCCCAAGCTCTAACAGAAGTAGCAGCAAATGGGTATATAGAGCAGGTAGAGAGAAACTTTGGTACCAAATTAAAGGAACCTAAATAATTCATATTAAAACTTTGAGTTAATGTGGTGCATGGTGCCACTCACTTATAATCTCAGTGGCTCAGGAGGCTGAGTCAGGAGGATCAAGAGTTCAAAGCCAGCCTCAGCAACAGTGAAGTGCTAAGCAACTCAGTGAGACCCTGACTCTAAATAAAATACAAAATAGGGCTGGGGATGTGGCTCAGTGGTTGAGTGCTGGGGCCTGAGTTCAATACCCAGTATCAAAACAAAAAACAAAAAACCCCCCACAAAACTGCAAGTTAATAACTTTCCCCTCCCCTGGAATCTGATCTTTCACTTCATTTTATAAGAAAGAAGATCATAGAAGTTCTTGATAGCTTGTACTCTTAATTAACCCTGATGACCATGCATCTAATCCAATATTACTGATTATATCATGTAGAAGAGCCATCAATATTATAGATAGCAGGAGAAAGTACATACATAAGGCCAAGAGTCAGAGTCATTGAAAGTGTTGCACAGTTAACTCTTTAGAGGAACTGGAAGTAGGGAATAGGGATCAGTGGGACCTTGAAGATTTGCTTTATGGGATAAAGGGGGAGATGTTAGACCCTTAAATAAAAAATGAATACTATAACACTCAGTGTTTTTTAAAAATTGCATATTTATTTGTTGAGGTGGAGTGTTGTGTTGCCCAGGTAAAAACGCAATTTTTGTGGGTTCTTTTTATGTGTGTGTATATGTTAGTGTGTTTGCATGCTAAGGATGGAACAAAGGGCCTTCTGCATGCTAAGTACGCGTTTTACTACCAAGCCACACCCCCAGCCAAAACTCCATTTTTTTTGAAGGGTGAGTTACTAGGGATTGAATGCGAGGGCACTCTACCACTGAGCCACATCCCCAGCCCTATTTTTTGTATTTTATTTAGAGACAAGTTCTTGCTGAGTTACTTAGCGCCTAGCTTTTGCTGAGGCTGGCTTTGAACTCGCCATCCTCCTGCCTCAGTCTCCTGAAACGCTGGGATTACAGGCATGCGCCACCGCACCAAACCAAAACTCGATTTTTAAAAGAATTTTAGGTGGTTGTATTCACAGGTTACATGAAAATTTAATGAGTTTATTTAAATGATTTCAAATGTCAGAGTTTTGCACGTAGTATTTACAAGCAATTCCTTGATTTTTGGAAATTAAGCACAGATGGTAGATTTGATTGAGAGTACATTTTGGGGCTGGGGATGTAGTTCAGTGGTATAGTGTTTACTCAGCATGCATGAGGCCCTGGATTCAATCCCATACCACACACATATACAAAAGTACCTTTGTCCATTATTAAATTGCAACATTTCAATTATAAAATTATAGGTATTCACTAGTCTTAAGAATACTGTGAATAATAATTCAGATATTCTGGAGACTAATTTATTAATAGTTGTTTTTATCTTTAAGAATGACCTTTTTCTACGTGTTAAAATGGAAGACCCATGACAGATGTTAGGAAAGATACTTCTTTGAAGTTTGGTACATTTATTTATATAACCGCTTTATTCTTTGACCTCTTAAGATTTGTATATACTCTTTCCATACCATGCCCATCAGAATATCTAGGTATTTACATTAAAGAACAACACACATATGTCTGTTCAGTATGTCATTTATGGAAAACTGCATACAAATTATTATCCTGCAATTATCAATTCATTTTATATGGGCTACTAAGTATATACATTTGAATTAGATTTGGTTAAATCTGATTTGAATAAATGACCTCAAGGAATGAATTGGATCTCACTGTCAGTTCTTTATTTACCATCTACCCAGATGGCATTGCCATATTGAATTAGAATTAAATCATAGGAGTTCTTTTAGTTTGAACCATGAGCCTCCATTTTTGCCTTCTGTGGTCTGCAAAGAAAGACTTAAGTATATGCATAAGATTTTAGGGTGGCAGGCTATTATCTTAGAAGTAGGTAAACCTTGTTTTACTCAAGTAGCCAAAGAAGAAATAGGTAAATTGGACTTCACCAAAATTTAAAAATTATGTGTCAAAGAATACTATCAAAGTGAGAAGACAACCCACAAAATGGGAGAAAATATTCACAAACCTTTTTTTATTTTTTGCATTGCTGGGAATTGAACCCAGGGCCCCATGCATGCTAGGCACGTTTGCAAATCATTTCTGTTAAGAGTCTAGTATTCAGAATGCATAAAGAATTCTTAGAGCTTAACAAAACCAAATAAACAATCTTTCAACTAGAGAATGGCCAAAGGATTTGAATAGACATTTCTCCAAAGAAAATATGTAAATACATAAATTAGAAATAAGGAACAGAATAGAGAGGGTTACAGGGTAGAAAAGATTCAGATAAACATATCAAGTGCAGATGAAAAAGACATAGTAAAGTCAGAATAGCTAGCTAATAGATATGGAGCTAAAAATTTGTAGCATAATGAAAAGTAGTGCCCCTGAAGGAGAGCTCTCAGCAAATACAGCAGAAAAAGGAAAGAGATGAAAAAGAATATCTGAAATAAATATTTGAATCTAGAAATAGAAAATGCCCTTCTAACTAGAGACAAAGAGTAGCATTATATGTGAGATTATATTATCCTTAACTTTCAAAGCTATCTGAGCCAATAAATGCTATCTGAAATGAAAAAAGGGCTTGGTGTATATATAATTCATTGGTACACTTTGCCTAGCATGCATGAGACCCTGGGTTCAATCCCTAGCACCACTAAAAACATAAATAAAAATGAAAAAAAATATATAATTCTTACAACTTAATGGTTTTCATGGTGTCTTTTCTTCACCTTAGAAAATTTCTCTGGGTGAAGAAGCATTTAGCATATTCTTCAGTTTAATTTATTTTAGTTTTATTAAATTCTAATGAAGTTAAAATTTTAATGCTTTAATTTAAAAATAATATCCTATTTTTGTGAAATTGTATATACATCTATCTATACAAAAGGGAAAATAGGTAGATAGCAAGCTAAATGTCTGGAATGATGTTAATAATAGTGATCATGTCTGGTGGGAATTGAGATGCATGTCAGTCAGAATCTGGTCAGGAGACAAACCCCACACCATTCTTTAACAAAGAATATAAATTATTGTTAACAAATATTGAACTGAAGTGGCAAAAATAGGATACTAAAGTTTACATGGAGGAAGCAACTATGGGAAGCAGTTACCATCCCCAATGCTGTGAGACAAAGGAAGAGATGTTGAAATTATTTAAATACATAAACTTAGAGGTGGGGCCTCATGCACTTTAAACTCAGATTTCTGAGTTTAATGTCTTGGACTTGGAAGAGAGGCCCTGTGGGCTTAGGACCCAGACACCTGGTGCAGGTGTCTCTTGAGCACGCAAGGCCGTTTCTGCAAGTGTTGGAAATACTGCAAACAGTATGTAACTACTGAAATTGATGTGTTGGAAACAAACTACCACTGCAGGTGAGTAGAAATGAGGCCAGGTACCACTGAGAGGAACAGAAAGAGCATATTCCATTTTTCTCCTCCAGCCTTCCTGTCTCCTCCTAGCAACCCCTTTTGGCACAACTTAAGCAGGATCCAGCATTATATAGAATGGTATGTTTGAAATGGCACAGGGTGATTTTTTTCTTTACATTCATTGTTTATAACTTCTTTATAATGAGCATGTTTATTTTCAATAAAAAAAGTAATTTTTAAAGGAGTACGTACCACAGTGTTTGTCATAGAACTCAAAAGAAGAAGGTAGTGTAGTCTAAAAGGGATAAAATTGTGTGTGCATTGCTATTCAACATGTGGTTGATGGATCAACAACATCTGAATTACCTGAGGGATTATTAGATATACGAATTCATGGGCTTTATCCCAGAATTACTGAATCAGAATTATAGGGAATGAGGTTCAGGAATGTGTTTAAACAGACTTCCTGGTACTTTTATGCACATTAACATTTGAGAATCACTGATGCATTTAAAAATTTCAGGGGTTGGTTTTTTTAGTCAGAAAGAGACAACTCTGTGACCTTGAGCTAGTTAGTTAATTAAATCTTAGTCTGTTTTCTCATCTATAAAATGTATGGAATTAAGGATTCTTTGGTCATCAAGTAAACTAGTGTATATAAAATGCTTATCACAGGGCTGGGGATATAGCTCAGTTAGTAGAGTGCCTGCCTTGTAAGCACAAGGCCCTGGGTTCAATCCCCAGCACCGCCCCCCCCAAATGCTTATCACAATATCTAACACACAGTAAACATTCACTGTTAATATTATCCAGTGGTAATTTTCTGTCCTTTAATTCTGTATCAGTTTTATAGTTTGGACTCAATTCAACCATCATTTATTGAGGGCTTATGGAAAAGGCTATATACCATGGGCAGATATAAAATGAGAAATGTTTGCTACACACACACACACACACACACCCTTTATTTTATATGCACACATATTAATATATATATATATACACATGTATATACACATGTGTGTATATCATATAAATTTTTTTATCCATTCATACATCAGTGAATACTTAGGTTTTTTTCCATGTCTGGGTCTTTATAAATAATGCTGAAATAAATATGGGAATGGAAATACCTCTTCAAGATACTGATTTCCTTTCTTTCAGATATTTATGCAGAAATTGGCTTATGTATCTTATAGTTCTATTTTTAATTTCCCATTTTTTACTTAGGTGCCATTTTAAAATAAGATTTTTTTTGCTATTGAGTTGTATGGGTACCTTATCTATTTTGGATAATAAGCCCTTACCAGGTATATGATTTGCAAATATTTTATTCCAGTTCATAGATTTCTTTTTCATTTTATTGTTTTCTTTGCTGTGCAGAAGCATTTTGGTTTGATGTAATCCCACTTGTTTAGTTTTGCTTTTATTGCTTTATGCTTTGGGTGTCATAAACAAAAAATTAGTTCCGAGACCAATGTCAGGAAATTTTTTCCCTGTGTTTTCTTCTAGGAGTTTTGAAGTTTCAGATTTTATATTTAAGTCCTTAATTAATTTTGAATTAATTTTTGTGAGTGGTATAAGAGTTCACTCTTTTGCACATTGATATCCAGTTTTTCTAGCACCATTTGTTGAGAAACTATTCTTTCTCTATGATGTATTCTTAATGCTCTTGTCAAATATTTGTTGAATGTATATGTGTGGGTTTATTCTGGCCTCTCAATTATGTTTATTGTTTCATACATCTGTTTTTATGCTAGTACCATACTTTTTGATTACTTTCATTTTGTGATATATTTTGAAATCAGGAAATGTGATGCCTCCAGCTTTATTCTTTCTCAAGATTGTTTTGACTATTCATGTTTTCATGGTTCCATATGAATTTGGGGATTTTTTTTCTTGAGAGAAATGCCATTGAATTTTGATAGTGGTCATGTCAAATATATACATAAAAAATCTTTTAAAACACCCTATTGAGGGATACAGAGGAAGACTTCTAACAAATGAAAAGGTAGTCTCTATCCAACTTGCCATCCAGAAGAAAAAAATATTGTTTTTACCTTACTTATTTCCCCAAAATAAATTCCAATTGGAGCAAATATATAACAAAAATGAAAACATACTATGGAAAATTAAAAATTAAATTGGAATATTAAAAATAGAATTACCATATGATACAGCAATTCTACATATGTAGCCAGAAGAATTGAAAGCAGTCTTGAAGAGATGTTTGTACCCTCATATTCATAGCAGCATCGTTCATAATAGCCAACATGTGGAGGCAACCCAGATGTTCATGAGGGACATTATGCTAAGTGAAATAGGTGAAATAAGCCACAAACAAAAGACAAGTACAGCATTTTTCCATTTTATGAGGTATTGGTAATAGTCAAATTTGTAAAAACTGAAAGTAGAACAGTGGTTACCAGTGGATGAAGGAGGAATATGAGGAGTTGTTATTTAATGAGTATAGAATTTCACTTTTGCAAAATGAAAGTTCTCAAGATTGGTTGCACAATAATGTGAATAATGGCAAATGTTATTGAACTGTACTCTTTAAAATGGTTAAGAGAGTAATTTTATGTAATGTGTTTTGTCACAATTAAAAAGTGAAGCTATTCATGTACAACCAGAAGAATGAGAAGTTATTCTCCATGTATGATGTGTTAAATGCCTTCTACTTTCATGTATAACTAATTAGAACAAAAAAAGTGAAGGTATAAAAACATTAGGAGAAAACATGAGAACTATTTTTTCTTTCAAAATAATAGTTCTTCTAAACACAAGACAAAGCCCAGAATTGAAAAAATAAAATATTGATATATTTTATTACATTAAATTATTTTTTAAAAAGTCTGAATAGTATAACAGGAGAAACTGGGTAGGGGGTTATGGACAATATTTCACAACTCTTGTTAATCTAAAATTATTCTAAAAATTTTAATATTAAAAAACCATATGATAAGAAATCAAGATATAATTGGATAAAAATATAGTTGATGGAGCTATATATTAAAAAAGCTCCATTGATGGAGCTTTTTTAGTGTATAAAGAACTCTTACAATTTACTAAGAAAAGAATCAAACAGTAGAAAAATAGTAAATAGAAAAGGAAATACAGATGTTTTTTAAATACACATAAGGGAATTGAAAGTTTAAAATACACACAAATATCATCTGGATGCAGTGTGGCACGCCTGTAATCTCAGCTACTTGGAAGACGGAAACAGAAAAATTGCAAGTTTGAGTCCAACCAAGGCAATGAAGAGACATCCTGTCTCAAAATAAAAAGGGCTTGGGTTTAATGCAGTGGTAGAGTGACCCTGGGTTGAATCCCCAGTACCAAAAGAATGAATAAATGAAAGCAAATATCACCATTTTGTATTCTCTAATGAATCAGTGAAGCTGAACTTTGATTATCAGTGGTTGTTAAGATGACTGCTAAATTATCCCATCCTGCTAGTGTGTATAGAGGCCCCAGGACTGTAAATTTCATGGATTTTAACCCTTTAATTAGGTTTCATCATATTACACAGTTTACCTTAAGGTAGATTGGTTATTTGGGCAGATGTGACCTAGTCCCATGAGCTCATAAGAGTAGAGAATTACCCACAGCTGGTTCGCGAAGAGGAATTTAAAAACTACTTCATGAAACACATGAAAGTTTTGATACACCATTTCTGGCTGGAAAGTGGAGAGAGCTTTAAGTCAAGAAATGTAGGCGGCCTCTGGGAACTAAAAGCTGACAGACAGGAGAGTAGAATCTTAGTCCTATAACCAAAAGGAACTGAATTTGATCATAAGCAGGAATGAGCTTGGGAACAGATTTCCCTCAGAGTCTCCAGATAGAAACCCAACCATACTGACATCTTGATTTTGATTTGATATTCTGACCAGAAAACCCATTCTGATTTTTGATCTCCGAATTGTAGACTGAGAGATTCTAATGATTGTTTTAAAATTTTCTTTTTTCCCACATTTTTTATTGGTGCATATTAATGGGATTTGTTGTTACATATTTGTACATACATACAATATAACAATATAATTTGGTCAGTGTCACTGCTCAGCATTTCCCCCCTCCCTCCTCACCTTCCACCCCTTTCCTCTACTGATTAAATTTTAATTGGAATAAAATTCACATAATGTAAAATTCATCATTTAAACTATTTTAGAGAATATGTTTCAGTAGTTTTCAGTGTATTTGCAATATTGTACAACCATCATTACTTTCTAATTCCAGACTATTTCATTGCTTCAAAAAAAAACCCTTTACCTCTTAATTTCCCCTTTTCCCCAAAGGCCTGGCAACCATTAATCTATTTCTGTCTCTATAGATTTTCCTATTCTGAGCATTTCATATGAATAGAATCATAAGGTATTTTTGGTCTTTTGTGTCTGGTTTCTTTCATTTAGGGTAACGTTTTCTAGTTTTGTCATATTATAGCATGTATCAATATTTTCATTCCCTTTTATGACTGAATAATCTGTTGTATGGAGACATCATATTTTGTTTATCCATTCATTGGTTGATAGACATTTGGGTTTCCATTTTTTTTTTTGGCCATTATGAGTAATATTGTGAAGATTTTTACAAGTTTTTGTTCAAACAGGTTTTCAATTCTCTTGGTTGTTCACCTAGGAAAGGAATTGCTGGATCATATGGTAGCTTTACATTTAACTACAAATTTCTTCAGTTCCCTGCTAACACTTGTATCTTTTTGATTACACCCATCCTATTGGGTTTGAAGTGGCATCTCAAAAGTGCAATGTGTTCAATTTGCATTTCCATTACTCTGAGCATCTTTTTATGTGCTTATTCACCATTCATTTATATTCTTTGGAGAAATGGCTATCCGTACATTTTGGCCAATTTTAGTTGGGTTATTGGTTTTGTTGAGTTGTAAGAATTCTTTATATACTAGATTCTTAACATGTTTATAATTCACAAATATTTTCTCATTGTGTGGATTGTCTTTTCATTTTCTTGATAATGTTCTTGGCACCACAAGTTTTTAATGTTGATGAAGTTCATTTTATCTATTTTTTCTTTTGTTTTCTGTGCCTTGGGTATCATGACTAAAAATTGTTGCCTAATTTAAGGTCAGGAAGATTTATAACTTGATTCTTCCTAAGTGTTTTGTAGTTTTATCTCTTACATTTAGGTCTTCGATCCTTTTAAAATTAATTGTTTGGGGATTTTATTGTTTGTTTGTTTGAGACAGAATCTTGCAATGTTGCCCAAACTGATCTTGAACTTGCAGGCTCAAGTCACCCTCCCTAGTATTTGGCACTGCAGACTTACACTACTGCAACTGGCCAGAAAATAACGTCTGCATATGACAGATATGCAGGTGTTTCTTTTAGAGACTGTGCTCTCTCCCATGAAATTATCTTGACTCCTTTGTCAAAATCAATTGGCCATAATTTTGAGGGTTTATTTCTGGACTCTCAGATCCATACATTGATCTCTATGTTCTTTATGTCAGTACCTTGCTGTTTTGATTACTGTAGCTTCATAATAAGTTTTCAAATTCAGAAGGTTAATCTTTCACATTTGTTCCCTTTTTTTCCCCTCAAGATTGTTTTAATTATTCTGCGTATCTTGCCCTTTCCCTCTGAATTTTCGGATCAGCTTATCGATTTCTACAAAAAAAGCAGAATTTTCATAGATATAGCAATGAATCAGAGAGTTTGGAGAGTATTGCCATTTTAACATAGTCAATCCCTGAGCACAAAATCTCTTTCTCTGAAGTTAGATTGTCTTTAGTTTCTTTCAACAGTGTTTTATATTGCAGTATAGAAATCTTTTACCACCTTGGTTAAATTTATTCCCAAGCATTTTATTAGTTTTGGTGTTACTATAAATGGAATTGTTTTCTTAATTTCATTTTTGAATTATTCATCGCTAGTTTATAGAAATAAATATGTAAGCTCATGTTATTTCAAACAGAATAATTTTATTTCTTTCCAATCTGGAAGCCCTTTATTTCTTTTTCTTGCCTAATTGTTCCAGCTAGAACTTCTATTATAATGTTGAATACCAGAAATCTTGTCTGATTCCTGACCTTAGAGGGACAACTTTTAGTCTTTTACTCTCAAGTGTGATGTTAGCTGTGAGTTTTTCATGGGTACCCCTTATTAGTATGAAGAAGTCCCAGAATTGCTAAAGCAATCCTTAGCAAGAAGAGCGAAGCAGGGGGTTTCACAATACCAGACCTCCAACTATACTACAGAGCAATAGTGACAAAAACAGCATGGTATTGGCACCAAAATAGACAGGTGGATCAATGGTGCATTGTCTTTCTTAATTCATTCAGCTACTTCTTTGTATCCTCTTTGAATTCATGGATCATTTTTATTTATTTTTTGTTTGTGTTTTATTTTTACAGACTGCATTTTGATTCATTGTTCACACATGGGATACAATTTTTTGTTTCTATGGTTGTGCAGGATGTAGATTCATACCATTTGTGTAATCATATATGTACATAGGGTAACAATGTCTTATTCCACCATCTTTTATACCCCTGCCTCCTCTACCTTCTCATTTCCCTCTAAAGTTCCTCCGTTCTTCTTGTACACCCCCCGCCACCCCCATTATGTATCATCATCCATCAGGGAAAACATTTGGCCTTTGGTTTTTTTAGGCTTGGCTTATTTCACTTAACATGATATTCTCCAATTCTATTTATCTGCAAATGCCTTATTATTTTTTATGGCTGTATAATATTCCATTGTGTATACATACCACAGTTTCTTTGTCCATTCATCTGTTGAAAGGCATCTAGGTTGGTTCCACAATCTAGCTATTGTGAATTGAGCAGCTATAAACATTGATGTGGCTACGTTACTATAGTATGCTTATTTTAAGTCCTTTGGGTATAAACCAAGGAGTGGGATAACTAGGTCAAAAGATGGGTCCATTCCACGTATTCTGAGAATCTCCATACTGCTTTCCAGAGTGGCTGCACCAATATGCACCTCCATCAACAATGTACAAGTGTGCCTTTTCCCCACATCCACACCAACATCTGTTATTGTTTGTGTTCTTGATAATAGCCATTCTAATTGGAGTAAGATGAAATCTTAGAGTTGTTTTAATTTGCATTTCTCTAATTACTAGAGATGTTGAACACTTTTTCATATATTAATTTATCACCTGTATATCTTCTTCTGTAAAGTGTCTGTCCAGATCCTTGGCCCATTTATTGATTGAATTCTTTGTATTTTTAGTGTAAAGTTTTTAAGTTCTTTATAAATTTTGGAGATTAGTGCTCTATCTGAAGTGCATATGGAAAAGATTTTCTCCCACTCTGTAGGCTCTCTTTTCACATTATTGATTATATCCTTTGCTGAGAAAAAGCTTTTTAGTTTGAATCCATTCCATTTATTGATTCTTGCTTTTATTCTTGCTTGTGCTTTGGGGGTCTTGTTGAGGAAGTCTGGTCCTAAGCCAATATGATGAAGAGTCAGGCCTATTTTTTCTTCTGTTTGGTGCAGGGTCTCTAGTCTAATTCCTAGGTCTTTGTATGGATCTTTTTTTAACATAATTCTTTTGAATTCTTTGTCTGGCCTTTCATCCACTTCAATATCAGGAATCATTTACTAGAATATTGTGAACTTTTGGAGGAGTCATGCTGCTTTGTTTTTTCACTTTTGTGTTCCCATGTTGATATCTGTGAGGGCCTTCTTAGAGAACAGCCTTCTCTTGATAATGTGTCCTGGGATATCAGAGTATTGTGAAGGGTTGAGTTTAATTCCAACCAGACTTCATAGTATATCTGTGATTAGTGGGGTTTGACATATAGGCCTCAAAAAAAATGTGGCTCCTCTGGAGAACATTGAATATGCATTATGTGGTTACTCCTCCAGTTTTTAGCAGTGTGTGTTCTAAAAGGGTATGGGAGCGACCTATGCTAAGGTCCTTGATAGGTGCGATATTCTACAATCTATGTGTTGTTTCTCTCTGTTGTTGCTATGATGATGAATTCCAAGAAGGGGTCTTAAGGTTTCCCCTCCCTAGCCATGCCCACCTGGGGCCAGGTCATCATGGGGCGGGCAGGGGGGGTGTCTCTCTTATTTTTTTAAGCTGAAGTATCCACCATTGTTTGAGTGGACCTGGGTTTGAGGTGGAGCAAAATGCAATTTCTCTTAATCAGCCTGGAAGTGTCACTTAGCAGTAGAGAATCTATCCAACATACTCAGAGTGTCAGACTTGATCCCTGGCACCATACAGAAGGAAGAAAACAACAATAACAACAACAAATAGAAGCAAAGCAAATACAGAAATAAAGTAAAAACCAAGTGAAGACTACAATATGCATATTGTAAACAACAGGAATCATGGAGGTAAAAATAATATACAATAAGCTGAAAACTTAAAAAAGATAAGGCAGATAAAAGGAGAAAGTAAAAGAAAAATTAGAAAATTCAAAAAAAGAAAAGAATAAAACTAAGAGAAAAGTATAAAATGAAAGCAGTAATGTAAAGAAGAAAGGAAACCAAAAAGAAGAAAAAAATTTGAGCCAGGCGTGGTAACAGATACCTATAATTCCAGTGACTGGGAAGGCTGAGGCAGGAAGATTACAAATTTGAGGCCAGCCTCGGCAACTTAACAGGGAGAAGGAGAGAGAAATGAAAAAAAATTTTTACACACGCACATGAACCAAACAGCAAAAAAATGAAAGTGTTTGCCTGGCAAGGTGGTACCCCCCAGTAATTCCAGCTACTTGGGAAGCTGAGACAAGTGGATCACAAGTTTGAGTCAGCCTTGATAACTTAGTAAGATCCTGTCTCAAAAGAAAATGAAAGGGACTGAGATGTAACTCAGTGGTGGAGCACTTATGTAGCATGCGTGAGGCTCTGGGTTCAATCCCCAGTACCAACTTTTCAAAAAACATTATTTGCTGAGGTCCTCAATCATGCAGGCAAGAGTAGTGGATGTTTGCTACCTATTCCAACCAGCACTTTTTCCTGATTCTTCTTAGGCTGTGTGCCCCTTTGAAAGAGAAAAGACTGAGGGTTTTTCACCCCTTCCTTTTTACTTTTGCTTTGCTTGCCAGGCAACCAGAAGGAATGGTTTGGGACCTGAACCAGTTGAAAGAGTTTTCAGCTGTCCTGCTTACCAGTATAAGCTAGCGTGGAAGGCAGAGTCCCCCTGGCAGAAATTTTGTCCAGTGAGATTAGCTTATCACACTGCAAGGGTAGGCAGCTCATATGGGTCTCCAGAACCCTTTGTGAAACCCTTTTGGAAGACAAGGTAACTATCTTCATTGGACATAGGGGCATGGTGAGTTCTATGCAGTCCACTACGCATGACTCTGGTCTTCCAAGATCCACCTTGCTTACATAATCATGCATACCATCTTGGTGGTCCCCTGAACTTCCTCAGCTGGCCATCCAAGCTGCTAGTCTTAAATGAGAAGTGTGTTCTACCCCTTTCTATGTCACTGATCTGTTTGCCATTGCATAGAATTTTCAAAGGGTTTATTTCAGTAGTATTCCCCTGAGGCCAAACTGGGTCTCAAGTTAAATGCCCACTGAATGGTACATATACACAATGGAATATTACTCAGCCATAAAGAAGAATGAAATTATGGCATTTGCCAGTGATGGATGGAATTGGAGTCTGTCATCTAAGTGAAATAAGCCAAACCCCAAAAACCAAAGACCAGATGTTCTTTCTGATATGCCAGTGCTGGCATATCAGACAGCATAACAGTAGTTGGTGGGGAGGGAGGAATGGAGGTTCACTGGATTGGATGAGGGCGATGGAGGATGGGGGGAAGGGATGGGAGATGGGAATGGGAAAGACAGTAGAATGAATCAGATAATATTCCTGAATATATGACCAGTGTAATTCCACATCATGTACAACCGCAAGAATGGGAAGCTGTGCTCCATTTATGTATGATATGTCAAAATACAGTCTACTGTCATGTATAACTTAAAAGAACAAAAAGAAACCCCCTTTGCTAAAAAAAAATGAATTTTAATACTGAAAAAAAAAGTTTAGTGTTCTCTCTGATTTTGACTTCCAAGATAAAACTACCAAATTGTTCTTTATCCCTTATGTCTCTGGCTGTTTCTTCTTCATTTTCCCCCTGACTTTACGGTTCTTCTTGTTCTTTTCTACAGCAACAATTACGAAAGTGATGTCAGAGATCTTATGCTAATCAAAATCAAATTTCCTACTAAAAAAAATGTTGACTGAGACAGTATAGTAATGTTTGCTGCAGGTTCTAAGGAATAGGAAAATTTAGAGCTTTTGTTTCCCAAAATAACAAGCTAGCCTTCCCAAGATAAAAAACCAACATTGTGCTTGTCAGGTGCACAGAATTACTCCAGCCGCAGCCTGCTATGCAGATCTTTGATCCATTGTGTTCAGGGTTCACAATGCCCTTCTGATTGTGCCAAATTTTGTGCTTATGTATAGTGGGTCTCCCTTTTTTCTCCACTGTCCCCACCTTCTGTCATATAAATAGTGTTGGGGCACTCTTTCTCATCCTCTCTTCCACTATCCAGAGTATCTGAGCTTCTCCAAGTCTCTGTTCACTATTGAACTTTAACTTTTCCCAGTCACCCACCTGGAAGAGTAGCAGCTTTCTTGTTGTTTTGATTCCAGCTTGTGGATAAGCAGCGAGTGCTGGTTGCTTCTAATCCACCATCTTGAGAACCCTCTTCTTAGCTGTCTTTGGTATTAAGGTAATACTGGCCTAATAGAATGAATGAGTTAGGAATTGTTCCCTCCACTCCTGTTTAAATGGATTTTGTTTTGGGTATCGAACCCAGGGCCCCACATGCTAAGGATACACTCTACCACGGAACTATACCCCTACCCCCAAATGGACATTGTTTTAAGTATCCTTTAAGTACCCAAATGTGTGATAATTTATGCTATAGAAAATTAAACCAAGTGCTAAAGAAAAGCAACCAGAAATATTGTGCCCTTTGATGGAAGAACAAACCATCATCTGTGAAACAATCTTGCAAAAACCAGAAATCTGAATCTGATCAAGCCTTGAAGTCTAGATCTAAATACCAATTATTTTTGGAAACAAACCAATGTTTTAGTCAGTTTTGCATTGCTGTAACTAATATACAATAAGAACAACTTAGAAGAGGAAAAGTTTACTTTGGCTTAGAATTTAAGAGGTTGGGTCCATGGTCGGCCAGTTCCATTGTTTTGGACCTGAGGAGAGGTAGAAAATGATAGTAGGCTGGCAGAGGAAAGCTGATCAGTTCATGACATCCAGGAAACAGAAAGAATGAGGTGCTAGGGACAAAATATAAATCCCAATAACAAATATGGAAGCAGAGAAGAATGATTGTCTCTGTGTGAAACTATAGAAAAGACTTTCTAAGGAACAAAGAGACTAAAAGCTGAATATTGCTATCATCTAATTAAAAATAAAAAGTATATTGACAGGTTAAATATAATTGGTATTGCTATGAGAGATAAAATTATTTCACTTAGAAATATTATTGGGATTTTTTTTTTTAGGTGGTGATAGTGGACTGGATGGGTTAGGAGGACCAGGTGTGCAACTAGGAAGCCCAGATAAGAAAAAACGCAAGGCGAATACACAGGTAAATTGACATTTTCTTTAGTAATAGTTTTCCCTTGTTGGTATGATCAGTAGCATAAAGTAACACACATTTGGGTATTGGGTATTGTTTCCTGTCTTTATTCAGAACCTAATAGCAAATTCTGCAGTGATTGTTTTGTTTTTTATTCTGCGATCAATAGCTGACTTTGATTGTAGGCCTAGAGTAGATAGTGCAAGAAGTCAGTATAGGCAGACAAATTAAAATACTTCTTCTTAAATCTAATTCAAAGATTTTTAAAAGGCATAAGCACCTGAAGTTCTATTACAAGATTTAAAAATATGTAGAAACAAATTTAACCTGAGGATAATGTTCAGTTATTATAGTAATTCAGTATTATGTGCATATCACAGAGCAATCATGATGAAGTTATCCTTTGTTGTAATTGTCATTGTAATCAATGATTATACATATAGGTTTTTATTATTTTATTCTCTTGTTTGAAGTACTCTTTTGATAATAAAGGCTACAAATAAGTATATTTGTATAAATAACTTTGCCTTTCCATTTTGGCCACTGTCTGTTAAACTTGCTATGTGATTAAATCTGGAAGTTTATTTTTCCAGTGTAAAGTCTAGAGCTTAGTGTTTTGGCTTTACTTTAATTGTATCTCCCTGAAGTTAAACTAAGAGGGAAAAAATGAGATCCTGTCTATTGTTATTTAATTTTATGATTTTTGGGGGGGCATCTGAAAAGTACTTTGGGTTAGAATGCTTTAGTGTTTAAAGTGAAAGCTTTTAGTTACAGGAAAACAAAGTGAATGAAAAGTATGATAATGAAACTTCTTTTGAAGGTAAAATACATGAGAGATTTGAAATAACAATGGATTTGTGCTAAGAAAAGCATACCTTGTTTCCTTTCCTAAATGAAGCATTCATATTTTTATCATTAAGGATAATTAAATATTAACATTAATTGTAATGGAAAGGTCAAGTGAAGAAATTAAATTTTTGTAACACCGTAAGAGAAATTTGACTAAAACTAAATTCATAGGTATTAAGATAACAGGACAATTGTAATGACTTCTTTAGTTAAGAACATGTATTTTACTTTACATTTTCTTTTCAGGGCCCTTCTTTTCCTCCATTATCTGAGTATGCTCCACCACCAAATCCAAACTCTGACCATCTAGTGGCTGCTAATCCATTTGATGACAACTATAATACTATTTCCTATAAACCACTACCTTCATCAAATCCATATCTTGGCCCTGGTTATCCTGGCTTTGGAAGCTATAGCACATTCAGAATGCCACCTCACGTTCCCCCAAGAATGTCTTCTCCATATTGTGGTCCCTACTCGCTCAGGAATCAGCCACACCCATTTCCTCAGAATCCTTTGGGCATGGGTTTTAATCGACCTCATGCTTTTAACTTTGGGCCACATGATAATTCAAGTTTTGGAAATCCATCTTATAATAATGTACTAAATCAGAACATTAACATGCCTAATCAACATTTTAGACAAAATCCTGCTGAAAACTTCAGTCAGATTCCTCCACAGAATACTAGCCAAGTATCTAATCCTGATTTGGCAACTAATTTTGTCCCTGGAAATAATTCAAGTTTTACTTCTCCATTAGAATCTAATCATTCTTTTATTCCACCTCCAAACACTTTTGGTCAAGCAAAAGCACCACCTCCAAAACAAGACTTTAGTCAAGGAGCAACCAAAAACACTAATCAAAATTCATCTGCTCATCCGCCTCACTTAAATATGGAGGATACAGTGAATCAGAGCAATATTGAATTAAAAAATGTTAATCGAAACAATGCAGTGAATCAAGAGAACAGTCGTTCAAGTAGCACTGAAGCTACAAACAACAGCCATGCAAATGGGACACAGAACAAGCCACGACAACCTAGAGGTGCAACAGATGGCTGCACCACTGAAAAAAGCAATAAATCCTCTCTCCACCCAAGCCGTCATGGCCATTCGTCTTCCGACCCAGTGTATCCTTGTGGAATTTGTACAAATGAAGTGAATGATGATCAGGATGCCATCTTGTGTGAGGCATCTTGTCAGAAATGGTTTCATCGGATCTGTACTGGAATGACTGAAACAGCTTATGGCCTCCTAACAGCAGAAGCATCAGCAGTATGGGGCTGTGACACCTGTATGGCTGATAAAGATGTCCAGTTAATGCGCACTAGAGAAACTTTTGGTCCACCTGCAGTGGGCAGTGATGCTTAATCACAGGCATTAACTAAAGTGGGGTTTTCCTCTGTGTATTACAGAGGTTCGGTGACACAGGATTTTAATGTTCTATGTTATTTTTTTAAATGCACACAAAAAACATTATTTACCTTTTAGGTTTTATTAATATTTCACTTCATTACTAGTGGAACTTTGTATTGTCTTTGTTTGCTCTCTTAACTGCGAATAATGTATGTGGGGTGCTTTAGAAACAAATGTAAGTAGTTATTTATCATAAACATAAAAGCCTCTTGAAGCTTCAAAATAATATAACAAACATAGGCAAGTTTTAACTTTTAAAAGTTAGAAGCATTGAAAAGTGTGTATTTCAGTGCTGAATTTTGACTGAATCACATTAAATATTTAGTTAAAAAGTTTTTGAAGGATCCATTTAAAATGTTTCCAAACATAATATGTGTAGGTATAACATGGGGGAAAGCATACATTTTAATGAATTTTTTCTTTAAAAAAGAAGAGTATGATACCAGATTCCTCCTCTGGGGTCTTTGAAATTAGTGAATTTCATACTTTAAAATTAGACTTTCCAGGATATCTATACAGATATGAGACAGAGACAGATTTTAGCATATAGATTCTCAGCATTTGTTTATTAACTTGTGGATTGTATCACATGAAATTGCTAATATTAGATCAGTTGAAAATTGACTGCACTTAGTAAAGTTGGCATAAAGTGTGTTTCCAGTTGTACTATTTAGAATTATGATAGTATTTTGGTTTTATTTTTCTTTGATTATTGAGTTGTTTTGTTATTGTTGTCCAGAGAAATAAATAATAGTGTCCTCTGAAGAATTGTGAACACTTTCTTTTATATGACTTTAAACTGGGACATATTGCACATGAGGAAGGTAGAAACACCAGTTTGGCAGAGGACTCTGCTGGCAAAAGAACTAACTACTCAGTGGTGGTTTGAAAAATCTTGTTATGGGGATCTGAATTTCCAAAATGTACCTCAGGGAACATCAAAATCCCTTTAAACAAAGACCAAGTAAGAGCCTAGATAAAAGCTAACTTATAAACAACCAGTAATTTGAGGCCTTGCTGTAGGCTAAGGAGATTTTGCTGTGACTGGGAAATGTGTAAAAATGGACCTGAGAGTACAGGTATGCTCGCTAAGATTTAAAAGGAAAGAAAAAAAAAAATGTTGAGAAAAGATCATAACTGGTGACCAGGGACTGGAGTTGTGGCTCAGTGGTAGAGTGCCTGCCTAGCATGTGTGAGGCACTGGGTTCGATTCTCAGCACCACATATAAATAAATGAATAAAGTAAAGGTCTATCAACATCTTAAAAAAAAAAAAAGATAACTGGTGACCAAAAAAATCCCAAATAAATAAGAGGATACAGTATGACAATTGATGATAATTTATACAATGATTGATTGAATGTTGATGAAACTCCCTAATATTGCACCACCATATTCATTGCAACCAAAAAAGTTTAGAAGACAATGGTGATCTGTGAAGGAGGTAATTACAATTTGGACTTGGGGAAACAGTGACAGCAGC
>JAJEJO010051415.1:41450-54083 GCA_020662805.1 Glaucomys volans
AACCTTTAATGGTCTACCATCTTTTTCATCATTTGGAGCTTTTTCTAAGAAACAACATATTCCCCAACTGAGAGTCAGTATTAGAGTATTTGAACAATTTATACATTCTAAGAAAATGATGAATTCTATAAAACTGGACAAAACTGCTAATGTTTCTGATACATATTTTGATACATATTTTAAAAAGTGTTTTAATTTTGATGTATAAAACAGCAATTTCATATGGTACAAGGTAATAGATGGTTTTCTCCTCTTACCCTCACCTAGTTAGAGGTGAGTACAAAATATTTTCAATAGTTGTATAATGTGTATCTTCACAATTTTAGGAAATGAAATGATATAAAATCTAGGACTAGGTGTTCTTTTGTGTGAAAATTTTACCAGTTGAAACACGTCAAAATGCATTGTTTTGGGCCAACTTTGGCATTTGATTATGTTCAGTATATACTTGAAGATCCCATTTTGCTTACTTTGTAGTTTTGTTAGAGATATATAATTTTATAAATGTTAAAGGACCCAGTTTTGTTTTTTACTGAGATTTTCTTGAGTAATGATTTTTAAGAAATGATACAGTGCATGCTATATCACTACTCTTAGCACCAGATCATGACTTTTTTTGACTGAATAGAACTAGATAGATATTGTTAGTGGAAGCTTCCAATGCCCTCAGGAGTTAACAATTAATGTGATAGTGTACTTAGGTTTATTGCTAAAATTATATGCAGTTTCTTAAAACCTTCATTGCTTACAGTTTCAGTAGTTACCTGTTTTTGTGAAAATAACCTCTCCCAAGCTAATCTAAAGATATTTATGCTTTCTATTTCCAAGTGTTTTTTAAAAAATCATATAAATAAATCAATTTTTATTCAAGTGTTTAGGTTTTCGAAGCACCTCAGTAAGAATCTGATGGTTCTAAAAAAACCCATGTTATATTCTGACACAAATCAGCCAAACTATAATCACTGCTGATGAATATTTTCATGCGTTTGAATTAATTTTCTCACTAATTCTACATTTGTCTCTACAAAACTCTTAAGTCAGAAATCATATAGATACTAGATGCTTTTGGGAGGAAAAATGATGAATTCTGAGAATGGCCAGAAAATTTGTCCAATTTATTACAAAGAACACTGTTAAACAAATTGATACTGTTTAGGAAAAGTGATGAGCTGCTCTCAACTTCAAAAATATGCAGTGATGGATACAGGTGGTGGAATTGTACCTTTTGGGGTATTATCCCTTTTCTTCACCTTATCTCACATGCACACATATATACAAGGATGCACGACCAAGTAGGAAATTGGAGTTTCTCCTACATTCTCAAGTTTTACTGAACTTCATTTGGCTAAATATTAGCATCTAAGCTCCCTCACCAAGGCCAGGTTACTGGTGAAAAGTTTTCAAGCATCAGTTCTTAAGACTTAGTTTGCTCATTCATGATTCCTGGTCCACATGCTTCTAGATGTTACTGGACGCACTAATACTGAAACAGCTTAGTTTATAATAGAAAATTAATTGTTCTCCAGATAGACTGCTTAGAATTAGATTTGTGATCAGTGATTTCCTTTTGAGTGAAATGCTTTAGAGTACTGCTATTATGATTCATGTTACCCAAGTTAGGAGGTTATATACATGAAACTGAAGATTTTCTTGTATTAGTGCTTAGTCTTCATAGATAAGCACAATATAAATAAATTCAGTTTTTTTGATAGCTTTTTATTTTTTCAGACTCCCAATTCTGCTCAGTGGCAGGAAAATACTCTTAATGTATGGGTCACCATGAAATCTGATGACTTTAATCATCTGCATAAAATAAGCACCAAGAGTTTTCATCTAACATGCTTTCAAACTTTTGTGTCTTGAACAAATTAGAATGCTAGTATTTATTATCCAACATACTAATTGTATTTAATAATAAGAAAATATATAAGCAATGATTTTTAAAAGGGAGTTATAAAGTATTTTAGATTTCTTTTGCAATGTACAGAGGTTTCATGTGCATGAGCATTTGTGCTATTTTAGGCTTTTTTTTAATTAAAAAAGTTGAAGAGCATCCAGGCTCCCAAAGTTCATTTGTAAATAGTGGCTTGGAACTCTGTATAAAATGATTAGATTCCTAGGGAAGCTCATAAAGGCTTATTTAAACCATAATGTAGTTAACTGCTGTTATCGTACCAAGCTCTCCGTTTTCTTAAGGAAACTAGTCAATGTAAGAGAAAGAAGCAGAGGTCTTTCCTTTTTCCTGATGTGCTGAGGAAAGGTTAAATTCTCTCCTGTGGGTTGTTTCCCAGTGGCTCTTTTACCGTCTTAAACTCTCTGGTATAGCACTGCATAAACAAGCTTGTCTTTCCCCCTCCTGGATGCTCTGTCTCCCAAATTTTCCTATCCTTCCTCTAATTGGAAATTCTGTTTGGTAGTATCTGTTGGCTAGATTTAAGAGAAAAGCATTTTCTGCTAAGATACGAGTAAAGATAATGGAGAAAGTGACTTTAAAAAAAACAAATCTTCAAAATGAATCTTTAATATTACCATTTTAGACAGTATGACCATATTTTAGGCATCAGGAAAAAGTTAAAAGTTAAATTAGAAGTTAATTTTAGCAAATTAACTGGTATTAAGAGTATTTCTAATTTCCTTTAGACTGTTTTGCCTTTTCACAACTTCCTGTCCTCTAATTCTGAACTCATTTTCAAATTTGAGTAACTTTCCCTTTCTTTTTCATTTATCCAGTAGAGCAGTATAAAAGTCACAACTGCATTTTCCAGTTCTTGGTAGAGTGAGGTCTGGAGGCATCCCTGAAGTGAGGAAGCTAGGGATAACAATAACGTCTTCCAAGACAAGTGACCAAGGGGAAATGAAGGGAAATGAAGGGAAGAAAATGGCCATGTGGGTGCCAGGCATTAACATATTAGAAACTGCCTGTGCTTATTAAAAACTTTAAATGAAATCCAATGGATAAACTTCATCTTTGTCATATTTTATCAATAATACATGCATTTGCAATTATATTAAAACTTACTCTAAATATGGGTATGTTTCCTATTCTGTAGATATGTAGATGATGTTGCTTGTTAGTTAAAATGTTATCTTTTATAAAAGAAAGTCCTGCTTCTTACCATGATGTATGTGACTTAAATGATTGTTTCATATTAAAACTATTTCTTCCTTATGTACTGTTTACATATACCTCTTTTTGGGATATTAGTTCAGTACTTTTATACAAATCTGAGTGTGTTCCACATTGGTGACATGTATTTTTGCAGTAAGTTTTGTTTTGTTCTTAGAGCATGTCTAAAGTAATACATGCACTAGTGCTGTGGTCTGTGGCAAAATTACTGTAATTCAAATTGGAAAACAAAATGTTTCCAGACTTTGTCCAACATTTATTCCTATGGCAAAGGAAATTACTATGTAATACTAATTACTTCTTATGCTGGTATGTTTTAAGCTACTCTATGAAGTATGTGAAACATCAATATTTATGGATTAGTGGATGGTCTGATGTCTTTGAAATGTGAGAGAGGAGTAAAATTGGTGTTAGCAATTTATGACACTCATAAAACAATAAAATTTGTTTAACATTTTAAATTTGATCTTCTACAGGTACAATTTACTAAGGAATTAACTAACAGTGCTTATTAGTATTCTTTTAGCCCATGCTACTAGAAGTATGCAGTACACATTGAACTTAAGCAAATATCTCACAACCAAAAGCAGTATCATTCACTCCACCATGACCAAAATAATTAGTAATACTAATCTTCACTTATTAAGAAGTGATTAAGATACCATAAAACTCCTCTGATTTACTTGGAATTTGTAATTATTGATTCAAAGACTTGAATGCAGTTTACTTTGTATTTTCTGATGGGAAGACTTGTTAATAAAAGTCATAATCAAGATTTAAAGAAAAATGTTTAATTTTGAAGGCAAATTAAAAACTTTTTTAAATTTTAGAGGCATTTATTTAAGAAAATTAGTTTTAAATCATCCTTATCTTGTCATAAAAACAAAGAACCAAGAGAATCGTGATAGGTAATACTTGGCTAGTGCACGTTTGTATATTTGAAATCACATGCTTGAAAGAAAAAAAAATAACTGCTCAAGAGTGCTTAAACTGCATCTTTTTAAAATATTAAAGATTTTAGACTTTTATCAATTCAAACTGTCCTGAATTAATGTTTTACTACCCCAGTGAGTATATTAGAAAGTAAATATGTACCTATGTTATGTTAATAACATTTCTATACAGCATCATATTTGGCATGGTGGTTGTGGTATGTTTTGTACTTTTGATTGTCAACTTTTGATAGGATCGGTATAGCAATAAATCTTAGTCTTAATGTTTTTTAAAATTTCAGGTACCATATTGTGTCAGAATCCCATTATATTTGACTTGAGTGCCCACATTTTCATAGATCTATTTCTGTGTTAAAATTTTTAATATTACATGTTAGGGCTTGTGTGTGTATGCTGTGTGTGTGTCTAATATTTTCACATATAATCTTTTAGAACTGGGTGTTTCTATTGTAATCATAGAGGTATAAAGAAGTATTAGTATTAAATGATCATGAACTGTTTTGTGGCAAAGTTTAAGTATGAGATTACTAGATCACTCCAAATTGCTCATTATTCTTATATGGTTTATATAAGTTACAATTTTCAAAGAAATAAAATTGTCTTGGTAACTGATAGATTATAGTAAATCATGGGTAGTTTGTTTAAAGACTTCCAAGTGTTAAATCAATTACATTCTCTGTTCGGAAATACTTTATAATAATTACTATAAATAGTTGTAAGCCAGTTCTCCTTTTTCTTTTTAAGATGTTTAATTCTTACAGTTTCTCGCTTCTGATCCAATTCCCTTCTTCCCTAACCACTATGCTAGAATTTAAAACTGGATTTTACTTTGCCTTCCACTTTTCAGTTTTTTAGTCTAAAATAATAAGACAAGTAAAGGTTCTACTGTCAAGACAGTCCATGTTATTGTTGGCTATTCTTTTCAGGGATTATGCTAATGTCATTTGTGCATTGTACAAGGAATGTCAGTATATAGACCTACTATTGGTAGAAATGATGTATGGCAGGCTTTCTTGAATAATGTGTATGGTAAGTTTGTTTCCTATAGTGTTATTATGCTGAAGATTCTTTTAAATAAAGCTAGTTTTTAAAGAGAAAAAGACCTGTTTTAAGTGTTTGACTTTCATCTTTCATCAGGACAAATAGGTATGAGCATCTTGGCTTTGGGTAGGATATGTCCAACAAAACATCAAGTAGGACTATGGCCTCCAATTTACCAGGATTTAATTTTATACTGAGAGAACCAACATTTTTGGTCAGGCCCTGTTATATACATTATTTTTCTTGCATAAATTATGTACAGAATGATCATACTTAATTTCTAAAAAGTCAGGAATGATCATATGCCAACATACTGTGGGTAAAAGAAGAGTGGGTGATCTTTCTCATTGTATTAGGGAAGGGAGGGCAATAGGAAAAGGAAAGACAGTGGGATGAATCCAAAATAAATTTTCTCTCTTTTTTTTTTTTTTTTTGGAACCAGGGATTGAACCTAGGGGCGCTTAACCACTGAGCCACATCCCCAGCCCTATTTTTTTCTTTTAAATTTATTTATTTTGATTCATTGTACACAAATGGAGTACAGCTATTGTTTCTCTGGTTGTACACAAAGTAGAGTCACACCATCTGTGCATTCATACATGTACACAGGGCAATGATGTCTGTCACACATTCTGTTATCATTCTTACCCCCCCACTCTGACCCCACCCTTCCCTTCCCTCTTTGCTATCTATCCTTCCTCCTTTCTTGCAACCCTTCCCCCCCACATTATGCATCATCATTCATTTATCAGAGAGACCATTTGGCCTTTGGATTTTGGGGATTGGCTAATCTCAGCATGACAGTCTCCAACATCATCCATTTACCTGCAAAGGCCATAATTTTATTCTTCTTTATAGCTGAGTAATATTCCATTGTGTATATATAGCACAGTTTCTTTATCCATTCATCTATTGAAGGGCATCTAGGTTGGTTCCACAATATAGCTATTGTGAATTGAGCAGCTATGAACATTGATGTGGCTGTATCACTGTAGTAATCTGATTTTAAGTCCTTTGGGTATAGGCCAAGGAGTGGGATAGCTGGGTCAAATGGTGGATCCATTCCAAGTTTTCTAAGGAATCTCCACACTGCTTTCCAGAGTGCCCAGCCCTATTTTGTATTTTATTTAGAGACAGAGTCTCACTGAGTTGCTTAGGGCCTCGCTAAGTTGCTGAGGCTGGCTTTGAACTTGCAATCCTCCTGCCTCAGCCTCCTGAGTTGCTGAGATTACAGGCGTGTGCCACCATGCCTGGCCCAAAATAAATTTTTATATGTATTTATATGAATACACCATAGTGAATCTCACCATCATGTACACCTTTAAGAATGGTAGCCTAACTAGAATAAGATATACTCCATACTTGTACAATTATATCAAAATGAATTCTACTGTCATGTATACCTAAAAGGAACCAATAAAAATTTAAAAAATAAACATGTATTCCTTTGGGGAGGAGAAAATATAATTTTAAGAGTAAAGAGGAAAAAATTAGAAAAAATCAAATAAATTTGACATGAAGAAATCTGTTAGAAAAAACAATTAACCAATACTTTTGAAATTTCAATCCACTTGATAAAAATAATATCCTGAGAATGAACCTTAAGGTAAGTCTATTTAGGATTGTGAAAGGTAAATTAAAAACGTAAAAATGAAATTATGGACTGGGGTTGTAGCTTAGTGGTAGAGTGCTTGCCTAGCATGTGTGAGACGCTGGGTTTGATCCTCAGCACCACATAAAAACAAATAAAATAAAGGTATTGTGTCCATCTACAACTAAAAAATATTTTTAATAAAATGAAATTATGAAACCCAGAGAAGTAGACATTATTCAACATGTATTGTCAGGCTCTGATCTAGGGCTAAAACTACAGCAGTATATGAGACAAATCACAAATCTCATGAAGTTTTTATTTTAGTGATGCAGCCAACAAATTATAAAGAAAGGATAAGTACTATGAAGAAAAAATCATGAAATAGATTGTTTTGGAACTGGTGGGCAGGAGGCACAAAGTGATTCATAGTTTTTAATAACTTAAAAAACATTTAGATGAAGAGTTGAGAGAATAAGGAAGACCATCATGGGGTAACTGGAGAAGAGAATTCCAGGTAACAGCAGGAACTATGGTCCTGTGGCAAGATCATGCTCGACTTATTAGATTTTTCAGCTTGTGTGGCTGGAATGAAGTGAACAAGAGGAAGACTAACAGGAAATGGGATCAGAAATTTTACAGGAAGCAGATAATGTGAGGCTTTGTCCACCAATTGTTGAATGGACAAATCTGTGTACATGCGTGTAATGTAAAAAGAATGAACTAATACACATTGTAAAGGCAAAAGAATGGGCATAGATAGAACTCAGTTCAGTGGTTGACAGGAATGGGAACTAAGAGTGGGAGGAGGGGACTGATTACAAAGAAAATTAAGAAACTCTAGTGATATGGAAATGTTCCCTGTCTTGGTTGTGGCTGAGGTTATTTGACTGTCAAAACTCAGAATTAGTCGGGCGTGGTGGCGCACGCCTGTAATCCAAGCGACTTGGGAGGCTGAGTCAGGAGGATCGAGAGTTCAAAGCCAGCCTCAGCAACTTAGCAAGGCCCTAAGCAACTCAGTGAGACCCTGTCTCTAAATAAAATACAAAATAGGGCTGGGGATGTGGCTCAGTGGCTGAGTGTCCCTGAGTTCAATCCCTGGTTGAACTCAAAAGGGTGATTTTTTTTTAAAGTGTTGGTTATTGAACATAGGGTCTCATGCATGCTCAGCATGTACTCCACAACTGAGTTATTCCCTCAGCCCAAAAGGGTGGATTTTTTACTACATGGAAATTATACTTCAGTAACCTAACTTTAAAAAAAAATTTATTAGAGGCCAGGGAACAGGGCTTACTTTCATATATTCCCTGTAAGTAAGAGGACTTATTTATTTTGACTAAGGAATGTTTTTTTTTTATTGAAATGCAGTTATAGCAGTATTTGAGAGGTAAATTTATAGTCTTAAATGCTCCTATGAAAAGCAAGGACATATTTTTAAATATATATTTAGCTCAAGAAGTTGAAAGATAGAGGAAGAATCCTAAAGAAAGCAGTATAGAGACAAATATAAAATTCATGAAATAAAAAGAAAAATGGGAGAAGATCAGCAAAACTAAGTTAATTTTGCTAGTCTTTCAAAAGACTCATAAATAAACATTCAATAAGGGTGATGGAGGAGATTATACAAATTTAAAATATTAGAAATAAAAATGTAGGGCTGGGGTTGTGGCTCAGTGATAGAGCACTTGCCTCGCATGCGTGGGGCACTGGGTTCAATCCTCAGCACCACATAAACAAATAAAATAAAGGCATTGTGTCCATCTACAACTCAAAAAGTTTTAAAAAAAATAAAAATGTGAACATAATCTTAGAGTAGAAAATGCTATGAACAGTCTATGTCAATGGAGACTAAGGCTAGTTGGAGGAACCTGAGGAATAGGATATTGGTGTAACCCCAGAAAACAACATGACTAGGTGGGAATCGGTGTTAACATCACCAGGCATGGAGCCAATCAACATCTTGTGCCCCTGATATGAGTGATGCACTTAGGAAGGCACAATTTCATGTCTGTGATATCCCTGCCAAGAATGCATGATCTGCCTCTCATGGTGGGGAAACATCAGATAGATCCATCTCGGGGGTTGTCCTACAAAAGTCTTCAGATTGGAGAAAACTGAAAAGATGTGATAACACATTGAATGTTCCCAGATGGGTTCTGAAATAGAAATGAAAGAGTCATTGTGAGTAAAATATAAAGGGGGTCTGTAGACTGGAGAGTAATATACTAATATTTATTTCCTTCCTTGGAGGATTGTATTGTAAACCTGTAGAAGAGTTAGGGGTAATTACATCCTGGAATATTTAGCAGTAATGGTGTATCATTCCTGCAGCGTTCTCTCATCAGAACAAGACTTATGGGTATGAGTAAGGGTGTGTGTGTGTAGAAAGAATACAGAGAAATCTAACATTTGGGGGATCTGGGCGAAGTCATATAAATGTTATATACTGCTTTTGCAACTCCAAAGTTTGAAATCTTTTAAGATTAAATTATCCATATATATGTGCCTCATATAGACCATGTTTAAAGCTGGTGTCCCAAGATATCCAAGGGAGTTTCACTACAAAAGGCAATTACACTGTGATCCCGAGAAGTGCACATTATGGGCTATTTAAGCCCAGACACATCTTTTCTTGGCTCGCAGATGGAATCCCAAACCTCACTAAAACTTTACATTTGCTAACTCTTGTTTCTCTTTTTTTCAGATTCTATGCTTTAGTTTCTGCTTGTTCTTGACCAAGTTTATCAATCCATCTGTCTCGTCTAATGGGTAGTTTGGGCTTTCTACAGCTATGTCCAGTGGTCACTAGACCATTCTTAACTGCATAGTAGAGAGTAGACCTGGTGAATATTTGCCAGTCTGATTTGCACATGACCAATAAATTATTCCCTATTGGTAGTAGCAATGATTGGGAATCATCTTTTATATTCTGGCCATTTTATGATGTCTACCAGGAGGATGAAGGGCATCTATTCTCTCAGGTTAGAATTAAGAGAATATCTGAAATTGCTGTGTTGGCCCATGCCTGTAATCCCAAAAGTTTGGGAGGCTGAGTCAGGAGGATCGGGAGTTCAAAGCCAGCCTCAGCAACAGTGAGGTGCTAAGCAACTTAGTAAGATCCTGTCTCTCAATAAAAAATGTAAAGTAGGGCTGGGGAATGTGGCTCAGTGGTTAAGTGACTCTGAGTTCAATCACTGGTACCAAAAGAAAAAAAAAGAATTGAGAATATCATGTTTCATGAACTTTTTTTTTTTTTTTTTAAACCTTCTGTACAAACCTATCTTGGGTCTATTGAAAAGGAGAAAAGCCCTTTAGGATCTGAACCAGTGAATCATTATTTGTTTTGTTTTGTTTTGTTTTTGTTACTAGGGATTGAACCCAGGGGCACTCCACCACTGAGCCACATCCCCAGCCCTATTTTTGTGTTTTATTTAGAGACAGGGTCTCGCTGAGTTGCTTAGTGCCTTGCTAAGTTGCTGAGGCTGGCTTTGAACTCGTGTTCCTCCTGCCTTAGCCTCCCAAACTGCTGGGATTACAGGCGTGCGCCACCGCGCCTGGCATGAACCAGTGAATCTTTTGTTCTTTGCTTTTAAGTCATGGCCAATTTCCTAAGCTGAAATTGTATATCTACAAGTGAGGACAGTCTATATCTCTGATTGTGAGGTATATTCCATCCTTCAAAGGGTATCAGTAAATTAAATGAGAAGAATCTTAACAGAGCAGTATTCAGACTGGTTTGGAGCAATTTTATCCCTTCCTGTCCCATGGGATATTTGGCAATGTCTAGAGATATTTTTTTACTTCTCAACTTAGGGGTGTTTCTCACATGTAGTAGGTAGGGGTTCTGGGATGCTGCTAAAGATATTATGATACTTAGGACAATGATATACAACAAAGAATATTCTGGCCTAAAATGTCAGTTTATAGAAACTAAAAAGTACTTATTAATCTATTCTCAATATTTCCTAAAAGTAAGGAGCTGAGAGTGTGGCTCAGTGGTAGAGTACTTAGCTAGTATGTATGAGACCCTAGGTTCAATCCTATTATTAGGGGAGAAAAACCTTCAGTATTTCCTAAAAATAAGGAAACTGGGCACCTAATACTTTAAGCATGGTAGGCTTTTAAAGAAACAACAAAAATGAAACAAAAACACCCTTCTCACAGAAGCTGCAAGTTCATAAGAATTTTTTAGAAGCTTGTTTTCTTTCAAAAAATAAAAAACCAAGTTCATGCAATTGGATGATTATTTGGGTATAAAAAAAGCTCTATCTAGAAGAGGAAAAGTGATGACTTAAAGGAAAGATGCGCTCTCCAGTTGCTCTTCAACTCCAGATTCAAGCAGCTGAAGTTCTGCTTCTCAGTGAGGTGGGTGACTGAGGAGATTCACTGAAATCCAACATTGGATGGAAAAATAGCTATAGAAACAAATTAAGAAGATTTGAACATAAAATAAGAGATGCTAATCCCAAAGACTCAGGAGGTTGAGGAAGGAGGATTGTAAGTTCAAAGATAGCCGCAGCAACTTCACAAGACCCTGTCTCAAAATAAAAAAATAAAAGGGCTAGGGATGGGTCTCCTTGGTTAAGTGCCCCTGGATTCAATTCCTGTTACTTAAAAAAAAAAAAAAGAGTAAAAGAGGGAGATTATACCTTAGAGGCGCGCCAGCTTAGTTGACAGCAGCAGCCCTGCCAGAACACTGCAGAGGGGAGCGGTAACACACAGGCAGAAATGGAGGGAAGCACTGTGAATAAATTTGGTACGGAAGAACCCATGCAATAAAGAGGGAGGCTGATCTTAACTGACCCAGAAATCGTGAGGCAAGCTAATGACTGAAAAGTGATCAGAATCTCTCCACCAGCAAGCAGAATCTCTGTGGGAACCGTCTGCAAGTGGTTGCAGGGTAGCTTGCAGAGGCAGGAGATCTGAAGTTCTTAAAGGGCATTGCCAGCCTGGCTCAGCAAGATGCCTGTCCTGGGGTCCAAAGTGTGGCTTGACCAGCTCAACTGAAACAAATGCAGAGAGAATTGTGCTCAGGACGATGGAGGCTGGGAATCGGAGAGGAGAGAAGCTCAAGTTTCCTTTATTGCTGGTGGCCCATGTAAGTAGATGAGAAGAGGCCAGAAACTGGTCAGACAGGCACATCTGCACTCCATGTCTGATCCTAGGAAATTCACATCTCTGGCAATGGAATTTGTGAGACTTGTGGAGAGTTAGATCTCCTGCCCTAAAAGTGGAATTTTCGGGAGGTCCCCAAGACCCAAATGTCTAGTAGTGATTGGCATCTGCCCCAGCAACAGGGGTGAGGATATAATCTCAAATACCTTCAAAGTTTCAAAGGACAGAACTAAACTCCGGCCACTGAAACGTCCCATTTTAAACTTTGCATCAGCCCCACTCTGCGAGTATGTCAGCCTGGTTTGACCAGACAAAACTCCAGTGGTCTATACACCCCAGTCTACCCTCTCAACCTGTACTATGAGTTTGGGTGCTGAGAGCTTCTACGCCCAGTTCCAGGACACACAGCCAGGTGCTTGATGAGAAACACAAACAGGTCAGATTAACAAATACCAGTCCTTGATCCAAAAAGAAATGCAAGAAGGGTGCCACGGTGTAAGCAACAAAGATCCATCCTTGCCAATAGTTTTGAACAACTCAGTGGAAATAAGCCCCTCATTTTTCCTTTTTTTTTACTTTTTCCATTGTGTATGTTTGTGTATTTTCACTGTGCTAATAGGTTCAATTTTGGAGAGGCAAAATTTTATGTGCGTTTGTTTTGGTTTATTTTTTATTTGTTTGTTCTTACCTCTGTTTTTGGTGCTCTTGCTACTCCTTCACTTTCTTACCCTCTAATAGCTAAATTCTGTTCCTTCTTCCTGTCCCCCCTTTTTTTATTACTTTCAGTTTTTTTTTTTTTTTTTTGG